>BQNB010213450.1:0-10060 GCA_026074375.1 Tanacetum coccineum
ATCCTTTGTTGAGTAGATTCAAAACTTTCTTGCAAGCCGCCTCAAGCGGTCTTGATGTAAAAAGCCCAAATATCTGAAGTACACAATTAATTCGAAACCGTAACACCAAAGTCAATAAGTTCCAGATGTCCGTATTTCTCCTTACATGATAGTGATGATATAAATTGAAACACCAAAGTCAACTAAGTCCCGGATGTCACAATTATTCCCTCTAAGTAGTCAAAATGAAAACACCTAAGTCAACTAAATCCTAAATGTACTCATTTCTTCCTACAAGATACTGAAATCTAAGGGAATCATCATACCTATGCGTACCTCTTCTATCAAATATATCTACTTCTTTTAAGAATAAGCTTAGAGATTGACCGGTCAGGTAAAACATTAATTGAATCAGACAAAATTCTTCTCGCGTTTTAAATGATTGTACTCCCAACACTTCCCCATGTGGACTCAAATGATGCATACTGACTAATGATGAGATGTCTCTTCCACCATGTGATTTAATAGTGCACCCGAAAGATTTAAAAAGGCCTAAAATCAAAAGAAGCTAACCTCAAAATACAAAAGAAGCTAACCTAAAAAGAAGGCCAAAGACACTATCAAGTATACATCTACTCCTTCCCCTTACTATTTTCGATACCTCGGAATCAGCAAAACCTTGTACGCACATATACATGAGATCATGTTTGAAGAATTAATAAGCTTAAATCTATTCCGTGAGAATCAACTTTAAGGCTTTTAAAACTATGAAAGTGTTTCCAAGCATTCCTAAGTCTTTTACAAACTATGAGGTGTGGCAATATTGATCGAATGTAGTTTAAGGCCTAAATTCACTAAGTCTCTAATTGTAAATAAGTCCATAAAGAGTTAAACAAATGACATCTAAAGGTCTTGTAGTTAATAAAAAATTAACTCCCCTTGAAATTGTTATCCGTCATTATCCAAAACTTTTATCCGTTTATTCCATGACTTATTTTGAAAGACCGTTTTAAAAGATTATTGGATGACACATTCTCCCCCTCAAATGATGACTCATTTTCTATTAAAAGAGCTGTTGTCATTGTTTGAGTGGTCGAATTGTCTTTGAAAATCTTTTTGTGATTATTGAAAACACTGATTCATTATGAAAACAACTTTTTAACAATAAAAATAAGATTTCTTTTATTTTGACAAATAAATGCACTGACACGTACACTTATTATACATAGGAAGCACGGGTTATGTTGCAAAGTAAACACAAGCCTTTGCATGGTCATAAAGTAGACCATGCCTGAGAATAAATTCCCGTTATGAGGTCAAGTTTTCTTTTTGAAATACTTGCCTTAAAGATGATGACCGGGTTGCTATCTAAAATAATAGCAAGCCATGTTTGGTATGTTTTGAAACATTTGGAACTTCTGCTCGAACTTCATTTACAGCCTCGTATCATTATTGAATGACATTTCTAAGACCGTAAATGTTATCGATTTTCAAAAGACATGCCATTATTACCTCTTTTTATATTTTTTTGATTTTTTTTGTGTTAAAATTTTTATATTTTTGTATTTTGTTTTTATAAAAGGTTTTTGAAAATGAAAAATCTTGATAAGATTGTTTATAGCTCAAGATTGATTAGATCTTATATATATAGGATGAACAATAGCAATGATTGATAACACGCAGCGGAATAATAAAGAACACAATCAATGTTATCACAAGGTTTTCTTTATTGAACGATTTCCCTATTACCCCAACTATAACCTGGGGCTACACCAACTAACTATGGTGTACTATTCGACTCTTATCAGTCGACTATACTATGTAACTATCTAGACTCTCATTGGGAGAGTTCTATGTATCCATGGATATCTAAACCACACGTCTATGATTCTCTTTATATAGAGAGATATCAAAGCTTACAACAGAAGATAGGAACAAACAATATATTTAAAACATTTAATAATATCTTCTATATCTTTATCATTATAAGGAGATCTTCTGATAACTCATAGTTAATCTTTCATGTGTCCACTAGCTTGAAATTTCTGTAATAAAATTTAAGTGTCCTTTTGTTTCATTCTATTTATTTATTTGTCTCAATCAAATCAAAGAATCTCAAACTATCTTCTCCTATTTGATGATGAAAATAACAAACAAAATGTCGTGTACGAAACTTATTTCATAAGCCAAGCTTCCCCTAAAGTTGAAGATGTAATCATTTCCTGAATGAAACAAATTTAAGATCTCCTTTGAAATGTCAACATGCTTAAAAAGCTGCATAATCATTCTTCTGTAATCTTCTTCCCCTTTTTGTAATCATCTAATAGGGGTCTTCTGTAGATATGTAACTTGTAAACACTTCCCCTCAAGTGGTGCATGTAGATGGTTAAACATTTAATCAATAAGCTTCCCCTGAAACCAATATGTTTACCATCTCTTGAATCTTGAACTCTGTAGGCTCCATGTAGTGATCACTGATGAAGAAAATAGAGTATAACGAATTTGATGAAGAAGTTGAAATCTCACCAAACTTGTGTCTTTGGTCTTGACTATCAATGTGACGCTCAAACTTATAAATAAATCTGTGTTATATTGTAGACCGCGAAACCTCTTGACAAAATTCCTCATTTCTTATGAGACACGTACTAAGTGATAGCAAATGTGAGCTTTGAGCATCATAAGAAAAATCACACACCTTTGCTAGATTCGTCAAGTCTTCGTCAACACCATTTGGCACGAAACAAGTTGATCTTTTTAAAGTCAATGTACTGCTGACAGTAAACACGACTTTAAGATATGATAAATAGAAAACGCATGTTGTGAAAACCCAACAACTAGCATCTAAAATATAGCAATATTCAATTGTCTTCGTATTAACCTCTTCTCAATTAACCTCCAAAACCGAATAAAATCAATAATAATAAACTATTTGAAAAATAGTTATGTTCGAGATCCAAATCCATCCAAAAACCAAGTACTGTCCGATATCGGACAATCCTAGAAGTACAAACTGCTTTGTCGGATGACTCTGGCAGTACCAAAATTTAAAGCCAGCAGTACAAACATCCAACCCAATTAGAAACGCTTTTTCTGTCAGAAAGCTATTGCTAATTCATCAAAAATGCACTATTAGAAGTATCCTTCCTCCCATATCGTTAGTGACGCTTTTTTTGTCACTGGACTGTTGCTTTTCTGTCACAGTTAGATTGTCTCACTTCCTCCCATAGAGTTAGTGGACACATTTTCTGTCGCAAAACTGTCACTAATTCCAGCAGTATTAAAATTGCAACGACCAGTATTAAAAATATATAACCAGTATTAACCTTTAACCTTGGCAGGATTAACTCAAATCAACAAGCAATATTAATTCAAACGTGGCAGTACTAACTCTATTCAATGAGCAGTATTAATATTAGGAATTAGCAGCCCATTCTTTAAATTTGTAGCATCACGTATACTTGTAATATCATGGAAAGCATCCAATGAAAGTTGCCAAATACCCATCGACATATATGGAGATTTTTTGGATCCACCACCAATCCCTAAAAAATCTGGGATATTCATATCATCACAAATTCCCATACCTTATATAACTGACATACATATCAGCCAATAACCACAACCAAGAGCCAACGTCCAACACTACTTCCAATAATCCATGCAGCAGCCCATTAATTGATATGTCATTTAAACAAATACCTGCTCGTGTGTATCCTTCATAAATACCAACATATAAGGAAGTAGTTATGAATACACAGTCTAATCCCTAAAAATCAGGAACTAAAACTGTATACCACGCATCATACCATATACCATAACCTGTATAGTTGATGCCTCCTATCTTTTGTTATTCAAGCTGACATACAAACGCTTCCAAACCTGTACGTGATTGTGACTGCAGTAGTATAATCAAACTGGTTGAAAACAACTTAGAAAATCCTAAATCTTGTATACGATTTAATAGCTGTTGTTTCCAATAACCTGCTTGACACGATAACAACATACCATGCAGCCGTCACGAAACCCTAAAGCATCATGAGTCTTCATAACGACATCATTTAAAGATCAGTAATACGAAACCTTTAAAGAACCATGTGTCGTTTGCTGCTTCTTGTGTCTTTTGCTGCTTCACCATATACAATAGAAGCTTTCTCCAAACCTGCTATATGTGCTTCTTATCCACAAACTGAACACAAAAACCTTGTGTCTGCTGCTTGTCGCACCTGTTGTATCACCACGCACACCACAATCGATCTAAATTTTTTTAACCATATTAGGGTTTAATGAAAAACCCTAGTTTTCACCATTACGACTTGCATCAGCAATAATCACATTTGTCTTTTTTTATGACGACCAGAAACATACTACAACATCAACAATCACGGCTGACCAAAAATAATAGTTGTCTTTTTTTAAGTATAAAGACAACACTTTTAAAGTGTCGCAAAAGCTATAAAATCACCAAAATCAGCCAATACACTAAAACAAAAAATCATACCTTCTTTTTCTTCATAGCACGACATCAACAAACCTTGTAGATCCTAGATCAAGAGACACGAGGCTCTGATACCAATTGATAAGATGGTTTATAGCTCAAGATTGATTAGATCTTATATATCTAGGATGAACAATAGCAATGATTGATAAAACGCAACAGAATAATAAAAAACACAATCAATGTTATCATAAGGTTTTCTTTATTGAACGCTTTCCTTATTACCCCAACTATAACTTGGGGCTACACCAACTAAATATGGTGTACTATTCGACTCTCATCAGTCGACTATACTATGTAACTATCTAGACTCTCATTGGGAGAGTTCTATGTATCCATGGATATCTAAACCATACGCCTATGATTCTCTTTATATAGAGAGATATCAAGGCTTACAACAGAAGATAAGAACAAATAATATATTTAAAACATTTAAGAATATCTTCTGTATCTTTATCATTATAAAGAGATCTTTTGATATCTTTATCTTTATCTTCATGTGCTCCACCAGCTTGAAGATTTCTGTAATTACAATTTAAGTCCTTTTGTTTCATTCTTTTATTTATTTTGTCTCATCAAATCAAGAATCCCAACATATCTTTTTGGTTTTTTTCGTTTTAAATATATACATATGATACACAGGATATCAGAATAGGTACCACCACTATTCTTCAGCTTCATCTGCCAACTGTTTCAGTGTCTCAGGCGTAAAACTTCGCATTCCCAGCTTGTTGATCAGAAATTCAATTCTTTCTCTGCATAGGGCTTTAGTGAAGATGTCCGCTAGTTGATACTCCATTTTGACAAAGTAAATCTCTACTACTTCATTCTCCACTTGCTCTTTGATGAAGTGGAATCTGATGTCAATATGCTTCGATCGAGAATGTTGAACATTGTTGCAGCATAAGGCAATAGCGCTTTTGTTATCACAGTACATTGGAATTTTGTTGAATCCAAGGCCATAGTCGGTAAGCTGTGATCTCATCCAAAGGATTTGAGCACAACAGCCAGACATGGCAATATATTCAGCTTTCGTACTGGATATCGCAGCGCTTTTCTGCCTTTTTGATGACCAGCTAACAAGTCTGTCTCCCAATAATTGCATACATCCAGAAGTACTTCGTCTAGTATCTTGGCAACCCGCGTGATCAGCGTCTGCATAAGCTGTTAGAGCAATAGAAGAATCCTTTGGATACCAGAGTCCCCAATTTACGGTTCCTCTTAGGTATTTAAAGATTCTTTTTACAGCATGGAGGTGCTTTTCGGTAGGCTTTGCCTGATACCGGGCACACATGCATACAGCAAATGTTAGGTCTGGTCTACTAGCTGTAAGATACATAAGGGTGCCAATCATTCCACGATAGTGTGTAGGATCTATGGCTTTCCCTTGTGTATCTTCATCCAGTTTGGATTTCTCCACCATGGGAGTATCCACGGGGTCACTAGATTCCATACCATATTTCTTCAAAGATTCTAGAGCATATTTAGACTGGTTTAAAAAGATGCCTCTGGGACTTTGTGAAATCTGTAGTCCTAGAAAAAATGATATTTTGCCCATCATCGACATCTTAAACTTTGAACACATTATTTTTGAAAATTGGTCACATAATTCAGGTGTAGTAGACGCAAAGATTATATCATCAACATAGATTTGTACCAGGAGAATATCTTTGCCTTGTCTTCTGATGAACAATGTGGGATCCACGGTTCCTTTAGAGAATTCCTGAGAGAGTAGAAACTTCGACAATAGATCGTACCACGCGCGAGGAGCTTGTTTCAACCCATAGAGAGCCTTCTTAAGCTTGTACACATGATTCGGATTGTCTTGATCCACAAACCCGTCCGGTTGACTGACATAAACTTCTTCGCGCAGAATGTCATTCAAGAATGCCGTTTTCATCTCATTTGGTGACGATCATATTCATGTGAGAGCATATGCGAGAAAATTCGAATAGCATCTAAGTCTAGCCATGGAGCATAACGATTCATCACAAATTGAATTCCGCTCTTCTTGGAGGTAACCAGTGAGTAACCAAGACGAGCTTGTTCTTTAGAATTCGCGTCCCGATTTCATCAGTTTTACCGTTATAAGAATCCATTTTAATGTAATGACCATCACTTTCATGCTGGACGTGGAACAAGTTCACAGAATTCGAGCGTTAAATTCATGTTAAGCTGTCCTCTTGCATTGGTTCATCCAAAATGCTTGAGTGATGCGGTATTTTATGTCGTTTTCAAGAAGTGAGAAGGCCTCATAGTTACAAATTAAAGCTTGGTTTCGCATGGAGTTGGAGTCTTGTGGAAAACAGGTCTTTGAGTTACCGATGGATGTTTGTGTGCTAAAGGTGGATCCTTGGTCTATTTGGTAAACGTTGTTCTGAGTTTAGGAGGAGCAGTATGCTACAATACTAGGTAATAACATCCGAAAGAAGAGATGCTTCAGAAATCATTTTGGAATAGAACCAAAGAATGGATCGTTATTCATGTGTGCAACATCTAAGTCATGATTGTCTTCTTCAACATCGTTAGGAATGATAGGAGATTGAGTTTCAGGTGTTGTTTGTGAGTTACTAGGTGATGGTGGATCTTGATCAACAGTTGTTGAGGAAGGTGAACCAGTTGATGTAGCAGGTTTTGGAGCTACTACTTCAGCAATTAGAGCAATGACTTCAGGGGCTGGGCAATCAACACTTGATGGAGGGTTGAGTAATTCATCAAACATTGGTTGAAATAAAAGATCCCAATCAGTTCTTGAAGGTGGTACAAACGGTATTGAAGGAGGAGGGTTTGGCACGAGTCCTGAACTGATTATTGCAGGAGTCATTTCATGATGTGCGGGTCCTAAACTGATGTGTTCAGAATCCATCGCAATCAGCTCATCAAAATCTACATGAATTATCTCAATGATTCGTCTGGTACGTTGGTTGTAAATTCGAAATGCTTTCTTTGTGGCTGCGTAGCCAATGAAAATACCAATATCAGCCTTTGGTTGTAACTTACCCAAGTTCTCACTATCATTTGTCGAATAGCAGAGTGCACCAAATACATGGAAAAATGATAAATCAGGAAGTTTGTCATGTAAAAGCTCATATGGTGTTTTGCCATGACGAAGACGTATGATGGAAGGATCTGGGAAGAATCAATAGGCTTTAGGTATTAAGTAAAAAATACTAGGTTGTAGCCATATGTCTTGTGATCATTTTGCCAGTTGACTCAACCCGATTGATGGCGGCTTGAATTAGTATACACAGAATAGCAAAGTGCGCAGAATTCTGCACACTGTAGTAAATGGCGTTATCTCTAAATTTTTAAATAGTGAACCCTAAATATGTAAAACTAAAAGTTGTAGAGGACTCAAATATCTAACCATGCTCACTAGTTTAGCTTAATCGGAATTACGCTTTGTAAATGACAACCATTTTACCGGGACCGATGTTGGCTGTCCAAAAACAGCCATGAACTCGCCACCCCTAAACTACTTCTAAACCTAATTCTAAGCAAGCTAGCACCTCAAGTAGCTCTATGACCTCACCACCACCTTCACCCACATGTCACCAATCAGCCACCCAAGCACCACCATCATCCACCTTGGCCACCAAGTTATATACTATCCTCATCACCACCCTAACTTCACCATCTTCTTTCACCTTGCTAAGCTACACCTCCATAACCTTCAATACTCATCACTAGCTGCTATTAGTCATCCCCCTACAACCCTTGGCCACCACACCAAGTTTACTTGGTCATTACTTCTCTTAACTTGGTTCCTAAGTCTTTCTCAACACTATATATACGCATACATACACATACATTTTCAATTCGCATCAAAACTTCATATTACCTAAAGTTATGATCTAAACAAGTCGAAGCGAAGCCCTAGAAGAAGTATAAGAAGATACCAAGAACCTTAGAAGCCAAGAATCAAAAATGATAAGCTTTTAAACTCGTTTCCTAGGCGTACGGACCCAAAAACCCCATTTCAACCCCTTTTCTAGTCTCAGTAAGTCCTTTAAATTATTCTATAGCTTTTTCTCATTTTGGTATCTTTCTTAGCTTTATTTGTATGTTCTAAGTCACTTGTTTAATCCTTGAACCACAAACCCATGCGTTTTGGTTTTCCTAAACCAAACGAACCTGTTTTGGATTTTTAAGCTCACAAGCTCTTTTCATAAGCTTCAAGCTCGTAAAACTTATTTACTCTAACTTATTTTAGCTTATTATAATAAGCTATAACTTGTAAATTACTTTCTATATTAAAAAATATCAATATTATGGTTTTTGGACTTGTTACGCAAAACATTTCATGCAAAGGGATATATATTGTAAATTCTTGAAACTTATAAATAGAGGGGGCTGCAATTGTAATTATCCTAAAGTTAAACTTCAGGGGTTGTTTTGTCATACTTGAAAGTTAAAGGTTTAAAGATTTTAAAAGTTATATTAAAAGGATTAACTTTGTAAATATATATAAACCAAGGGTATATATTGTCATTTTGCATTCTTAAAGGTATAAAATGTAATATTTTTATATAAATTATAAAAATATATTTAAATATTATAAGACTCGATTTTATTAAAACCCGACACATTTGTCGTTATTAATCATCGATCGACGCATTATAAAACAATTATGTTATAAATATAACATAATTTATCATCGACTAGCTTTTGAAGAAACTTAAAATCTTATCGTATCACGTTACTAGGGAATTTCATATGAAGGGTTTCATTTGAGTATACGTTTTGACGAGTTTGTTGGATTTACGATTTAAAGTGTCCTGGCTCCTCAAACGTTTACTGCATGACCTCTGAATTATGATAGCCCGAACAGTGATACAATATTTCCATAAATTAATAAATCAAAGTAAGATGTATGTTAAACTTTATAAATTTTGTAAAAATAAACAATCACACTAATGACTTGACATTTTAAGATACAATATTTCCATAAATTAATAAATGAAAGTAAGATGTATGTTAAACATTATAAAGTTTTGAAAACATAAACAATCACACTAATACTTGACATATTACCCTCAGGTTACGTGACGAGACCGTGACTTTCATTTCATATACTTTTGCCATCAATCAGATTTCCCTGTTAAGGTGAGTTCATAACCTCACATTTTAAATCTTTTGAATACTTTATAAACCCGCGAGGGGGATACATGATTAAACCATGAATGCAAGTATTTTTCTAACTGTATGCTATCCAGATATATTATTGCCTAAGTACCTTCCAGTGCCACTATTTCTATATCATGAAACATTAATTACTTGCGAGTAAACGTAAATATTGTGGATAGATCTATTGGGGGTGATGACTCCCGTTGGTATACCCGTTCATGGGGTAACCAAACGCACTATATTTGACTTAATGTGTAACCTTGGCAGGTTACATTTCCACAGGGACATTTGTTCCTCAACTAATGTCACTACAGTGATTTCCATGTTAACGTATTGATGTCGTGAGCTTAGGGCAATAATACTGTTTTCTATGATAATTGTACTCATTGAAATTATTAATATCTCTGGGTGTATAACAACGTAACTCACTGTCTATGATGACTTGTATTCAACTGTTTA
>BQNB010213453.1:0-10060 GCA_026074375.1 Tanacetum coccineum
TAGGATTTAATTTTACCAAAGGATCAACTAGTGAGTCTAAACAAGTGAATTTTGTAAAGTCACAAGAGGTTGAGTCTAAAGAAAAAGAAGTAGAATTAAACTCAAGCCCAAGACCAAAATTTATGCTTATAAACAATACTAAAATACCTATTGCAAGCGACGACGAAGTAAATCACTTTTATGAACCTTCTTTAAAACCCGAAGTTAGATTTGCTAAGCCTAAAAAAAGATCTAAGACTCCTCCTCCAAAAAGAACTAATAACTCTCACCCTCGGTCTAAAACACCACAACCTATAAGAGATCAAGGTTGACAAAATTATCCTGACAATAATCATTCAATATGGAATTATTCACAACAATCAAACTTCTCTCCATGGAGAATATGTCCACCCTATATGTATCCAAATCAAATGTAACATATACAAAATATGTTAGGAACTAACAATTTTGGACCTATGAGAAATTAGGGTCCATGTGGTTGAGTCGTTACAACATTTTGGTGGAGTTGTTCATAAACATTTCTTGAAATCCGATGAGTGAATACATTCTTAAAATCTTATGACGGTTTTACCAAATTATTTCTCCTCCAACACTTGCTCTCTTAAAAGATGTTGAAGAATATACATCGTAGGCAAAGGTATGTCTTCTTTTCAAAACTTCTTAGAATTTAGATTGTGTGTTAAATGTTAAATGACTATACATCATTTTGCTACAATGTAGTCACTATAAATACCATTTGTTGGTTTTCTAGATTTAAGAGATTTTGTTCATTATGAACTCATATCTCATGTAGTTGAATTAGGATTCTCTACGTACCTTCATAAAATGGAAATCTTCTATGACCACTAGTAGCGAACTCACGTAGATGAAGAAAAGTGAGTTAGTGGGTAATTATTAACATAAAAGTAGGATTAGTTTTACTATGGATGAAACAAACTCCCTTCGTCTACGACGTCCGCTTCGTCTACACGTCTACAATAAACTACGTCTATCGAAATCCTCTCAAGCTTTAACTACATTATATTATTCTATCGTAGTATATTTATCGTCTCTTAAATACTCCAAATCGTGACATTTAATTATTTCATCCGAGATAATTAATTTATTCAATTGACAAGAAGTTAATTGAAAAGGTCACTAAATTCTCGTTAAAGCTTCTCTCGGCTTGACAACTTGATTATTTCATCGGAAGTAATCAAAGTATTTTTAATTAATGAAAGGTTAATTAAAATGTCAATTAAATTTCGTCAATCATACCATATCTCGATCCAAAAATCTTGACAACTTAATTATTTTATTAGAAATTATCTAAGTTTAATTAACTTAACGAAAAGTTAATTAAAAGTGTCAAGTATTTTTCTCTCGTCTTCAACTCCATTCTATCGACAACTAGATTATATAAAATAATATTACTAGTAGCTCCCGACGTATTTTGATATTTGTACATTTACAAAACTAGTCAAAATCGAAATACAATTTTTTTTCGTTTAGATGGGCGGCCCCCTTAAAATTAAGGGGGCCGACAGTGTTAAGGTAGGCGGCCTCCTTAATTTTAAGGGGACCGGCCTATTTATTTTGCCAAACAGTCTTTTTTCTGCAAAACCCATTACCAAACACACCATTTTCTTCATCCCTCTCTCCCTCTTTCCTGCTGTGACGAAAACAACAACTCAAAACCACCAAATTCAATCCTCAAACTCAAAATCTAACCAAATTCGCCAGGGGCAAACACCTACAACGTGATTAACAGCACCTATTGTAAGATTTCCTATACTTATCTTTTTTAATTTCATCCAATTTCGCTCTTAATCAAAATTGGGTATATTATTATTATTTTTCTTGTGTCTTTTACATTTTCGATTTGAACTAGGAAATCCATAACTACAATGATTCAAGTAGTCATAGGAAGTCAAAATTCTCAATAGGATTGAATCACATTTTTTTTGTTCGAAAATTTATATAAATACATGTTTTGCAAGTTTTTTAACTAAGGAATTTTAAAACAAAAATCTCTACATTGTTTATTCATGCCAAAAACACGTTAAAATGATTATACATTGTCCATCGAAACATACATTCCTAAATGTATATTTTTTGAATTAATGGATACAGTTTTATAAAAATGAAGGGGTGTTTGGTTCGTTTCTTAGGATCAATTTTTAGAGTCGAACTGACCATCACTATTAGTTTTGTCACTTGTATAAACATTAACTAACTTGTATAATCATCAAATATAATAATTCAATATATATTGTAATAAAATTAAAAAAATGTAAAAAATAAATGGGTGTTTGGTTGAACGTTTTAAAACATAGTGTTGAGTCAACAACAAAACATCCATTTTACTCCGCGAAATTCATACGAAATAACTCACATTGGTCGGGCAAAATAGACAATTAATGATATTTTTTCGACCGAATCTTGACAAGACTTATGTTAACTAAAGGAGCGTTTTGGATAATATTTTTTTTACTAAAATTTGCCTACAAAACAATATATTAATCAAACACATCCAGTCCCATCTTATTGAAAACTACATCCAATACAATGACAAGATTACACTAGATAACGAGAATTAAATACTTCAATATATATTTTTCGAATTCTAGAATTGAAATCAAAATAATTAAGGTACATAATGGCGAGATTACTTCTGTAGGTTTTATTTTAGAGTCAAAGTAAGTTCTGTCCTACATTTGTAATTTTTGCGAGAAACCATTCCTTTTATTTTTATTTTCTTATAGAAATATTTTATTTTGGTTATCTTGCTAGTTGATAAACATGCCTTCGATCAACCATTGGTGACACCTCTCTACCCGTTTCCTACATTCCTAAAGTATCCCAACACCCGGTATCTCTCCCCTTCTATCGCACACTTCTGACAAACCTATTAAAAATCGAGATGCAACATGAGGAAAGTTTATCTGATCAACTTTACTGACGAACTTACTGATCATATCGATCATATGCCTTGTCTACATACGTCTCAATTGTCTCTACGAAATTAATGAGCTAATTATCCCTCGCTTTGTTCTAGACTTTTATAGTCGAGTCACTCTTCAAAGAGATGACTCCGGTGTCATTCTCATCTCCTTCATGATTCAAAACGAATTCATCACTCTCTCTCTCTCCAACAATTAGGTAAAATCTCATAAGATTCATTCGTGCCTAGCCGTCTTCACAAATAAATGGGATCATGTTCTCTGCAAACTCCCAAGAAAACCGAAGGGACATATCCATTATCGACCTTCCTACTTCTTAAGAAATTCATCAACTTCTTCAATTACAACGTGTCGACCCTAACCGAACCATCAAAAATAAAAACATCATTCTTTCACCAAATCAAGTTATAACCAAAGAACTTAGACAAGACTGGAAAAGATGGATCGAACTCATTTATGAGAATGTGTTAGGATTAGAAGGACACCAGACATCCTCCGTATTGCCTTGCTCATATATTATATTTGTATCCTACCGAGCAACAAAATAATCATGCTATTTCCTTTGTCAAATATTAAAAGTGCAAGAGCAACTCCTCAAGCCCATATTCCTTATGGTATGTTCTTGACACGGCTCTTTCGACATGTCATGGAACTTTACCCTCATCTTAACAATGGCATCTACGATGTCGTTGATCGAGTCATGCATCTACTCGCTCTAAGACAAACCCGTCGACCCCGAAGTGATCGTGGAAAAGCCCGTCACTCCGTCTCTTCAACCTCCGTCCCTTCCATAAGTACACCAAATATACCAAACTTGAAACTGAAGTAGAATTTCCCGTTCTTGTGATTTAAGCTTACACTAATGTTGGAAGAACGTTGTAGAGAATTTGTGCTCCAAGCAAATCTCTAGGTACTCAATACCCCACCCAAAGTATGAGACTATCATCACCTCTTGCGATTATCCACAACGTCTTAGCGTGTGGCACTGAGTACTACAACGTAACTCCTTTAAGTGATAGTTAGCCAGGTCATCAACCATCCACCCCTTGACTGCTGGAAACTAGATAAACCAAGTCTTCAACTTAAATTAAGCTCGAGCAAGTTATCATTAAAAGTCATGCATCCAGCCAACCCCGATTTCAAGATAAAATAAGAACACGCCTTCGTGAGATGCCACTTCAGTCTCAAATAAGTGATACCCGATCAACTCCGTAGTCACTTAATAAAATTAATTCTAAATCTAGCCTTTAAGTTTCATGATTCTTTATCCAAATGGATCCTGGTCTCGTCACAAATCTTGTCACTTTTTCATTTTAAACCACGAATGCAACTGATAAGCATATAATCGCAAATGTATCCATTAACAACTAAATATAGCAAGAAATCATCCCAAGTGAGTCATTTAGCTAAATTTAGTTTTAATACAAAACATTTAATGTATAGCACTCGTTTGGTCCTTGAAGATAAACACTCGTTCGATCCCTAAAGAAATTACTCGATCGGTTCACAAAGCTTTCACAAAGCTTTAGACTCGTTCGGTTCACGTTAATCATTAACTCGTTCGGTTGCTTATGACATAAAACTCGTTCGGTCCTCATTGTCAGACTCTTATTCGGTCCACATTGTTAGGCACTCGTTCGGTCCACATTATCATACACACGTTCGGTCCACATTATCATACACTCGTTCGGTCCCCATTAATAAATTACTCGTTCAGTCACTAGTTCGGCTTTCAAAGAGAAAGCTAGTTTGGCTTCTCTTGTCAAATATACACGTTCGGTTCTCAATACGTAGACTCGTTCGGTTTCAAAGAAATTACTCGATCGGTACTCAAAGCTAATGACTCGATCGGTCTACAAAGAGTGTACTCTCGTTCGGTTCACAAAAGTATTACTCGTTCGGTTGAAGAAGCAATATACTAGTTCGGCTATTGAAACCCTCTTTTAGATCGGTTGTGACAACATCAAACACCTTAAACGTAGGTTTTTGAGCTTCTTGTTTCAGCCGTGTTTGAACCACCGAGCAACAAGATAAGCAACCTAAGAGAACTTAAAAAAACTCAAAAATAAGCTTGAAAAATAAGCTCTAATAAGCTGTGTCAATAAGCTTGAAAAAACTGAATAAAGAGAAAAACACAACCGCAACTTTCACAAATACTTAGACGTTCAAATTGACACGAATATGTGAAAAAGTGTTTGTGACAAGAAAAACAAGAAATCCAAACGCGATGTAAATGATATATGAAATAAGCGTGAACACCGAAACCACGAATCAACAAACACAAAAAAATGACAGATTTGAGACTAACTCGAGACCATCCGGACACACATAAAACCGACCCAAGAGTATGTAGCCATGGCTCTTGATACCAATTGTAAGATTCACGAAAACTATGATCCGGTGGTCTTGGTGAGTCAAACTACATGATAGTCATTTTAGTGAGAGAAAGTAGTGAGATGGAAGATGAAGTTGATATTAGATGGGAAATGAATGAAAGATACAAAATGACTCCACCCCTCTATGGAAGCCATAGAGGGGTATTTATACCACCACACATTACATAGGAATCCTATAATGACAACACTAGTCCCTATGTGTGGTGATATGGTAAACTATGGTAATTCTGTAATGTCGTCACGTAAAAGTGAATTCCCAACATGTTTAAATGGATTTATTTTCACTCATTTTCTCTTCATATTTAATATATTTTTTTCATATTAGTTTTTTTGTATACGATTATAAAAACAATAAAAAATAAAATACAAATGAAATTAATAAAAATTAACTACAATCATAAGCATATATTTAATTTGTAGTATACTCGAAATTAACATTACCGAACATATATAAAATTGAGTGATTCACAAATATAAACCCTATCTGAGAGACTTGTGTTAATTAAAAAACAAACACTTTTCCTATGTGAGGTGCCATGATTATATGTCTATGCCTGAAAAGTTATAAAACTGGTAAACATTTGTTAATGCTAAAATGATTTTATTCTCACGTCACGATAAATGATCTTATTTTCTCGCTTTAATTGCTTGAGGGCAAGCAATAGCTAAGTGTGGAGGGATTTGATAACGCCTAAATTATACATGTTTTCGATGACATTATTTGCATTTATTTGATCATTTCTCGTGAACTTTTGGTACTTAATAAAGTATATTTGCTATTATATATTCTAGGTACGTGTCGTGGAAGAATACGGAAGAATACACGAAGAATTGAAGCTTAAACGAAGAAATAACTAAAGATAAAGATTCCCCGACACCTGTTCACTGTTTTGGTCATAACTCGGTCATACGAACTCCGTTTTATATTGTTCAAGCGGCCACGTGAAAAGAATTCAATTATCTACAACTTTGCAAAAATTCCATCTGCTGTAAATGCCCCAAGTACGGCGCACAATCCAAAAAGTATGGCGCACTTCCGAACGTTTTTATGAAGAATTAAATGCCATTAATTGGGATAGCATTTACACCCCAAGTGCGCCGCACATGGCCCCTGAAACAGCCTATATAAGGCCCCTTTTCCTCTCATATCTCACACAACTCACATACAAATTTACCATTTCATTTGGAACCCTTAGAAGGGGTGTTTTTGATGATAAAGGCCTGAGAACCTTTAATCCAAACCACCTTGACAACACAAATCATCACCACCATTAGAATCAAAGTTCTTAAAGAAGTTGGATAGTCTTGGTTGAAGTTCATCATTGTTCTTAGGTTTTGATCCATTGAAAAGGCATAGTTGTAGTGTTATTTCGAATCTATAAGCGATTGTGACAGAATTGTTCATAGTTTTTGGATTTTGCTTTGAATATAATAAAGTGTTCTTGGGAAATTCTTGTGAAATCACCATACTTTGCTCTTGGAATTGGTATGAATCTTGTTACTCTTTTGAATATAATCTTTGTTGAATCCATGATGAATGTTATGTGTTTTGTTACTCTGATCATGGAGTAGTAATCTTATGTTTGTTTGGGCATATTGTGATCTTTGATATGGAGTGTTTGGATATGAGTTTATTGAAATGGTTAAACATGATTTTCTAAGTGTAAAGGCCGAAAGGATACTTATAAACTTATGTTTTATCATTCCACTTAATATATTGGTTATAATAACTTATAAAGGCCGAAAGGATTTGTTGTTATTAATCGATATAATCACTAGTTATATTTAAAGGCCAAAAGGATTTATAACTTGTGATAACTCTATTTTCTAAACTTATAAACACTATTCCAAACACATCATTATCTAAGTGATCATTGCCTAAACAAACATACCTTAATCATTTGTTTGAATCATCCTTTAATTGCTTTCGTTATAATATTTAATATATGCAAGACTTGGTTAATTTGATCCGTGACAATCTTATTAACCTTAGCACCTTAATTACAAACTGTGAAAACTTCAATTCCCGTGGAACGACCTGGACTTACCTAAAGCTATACTATACACGAATGGGTATACTTCCCGAGTGTTGTGTTTTTAGTAAAAATTGGTATTTCTAGTATTATAAATTTAAAAAGCTGGAAAACCACATCCAAGTTTTTGTGGCGCGCGTTGCCAGGGAAGTTTTTTAAGTGTCTATAGTTTGTTGCTTATTTCTGGTGCTATTTTGTTTCAAAAAAATAATAATTCAAACCCGCCGTGCCGTTTTCTGGCAAACGAAAACTAAAAATCATTTTTCTCCACGAAGTACGCCGCACATCTCATTTGTGCGCCGATTTTCCTGTAAACCCAGAAAGTACGCCGCACTTTAAACAAGTACGCCGCACTTCTGCAAATTTTCACAAAAACAGAATTTTTGTTTTAAAAACCAAAACCAAAACCTCCCCAATATGCTAGTCTTAGGTTCTATAATCATTTGGAATTGTATTTTATCTGATTATATGCCTTGTGTATTTGTAATTATCTAGTTTATCATTATATTCGGAAAAAACACATGCTTTTCCTAAAGTACGCCGTGCCTATCCAAAAAAAATCTTTTATTTATTTATCCTTATTCGTTATATATAATTAAACTAAAATATATCTAATATATATAAAAATCTATATAAAAAATATAAAATATATGAAAATAATTTATTTTATTTTGAATATTATCCTATTAGCCTTAATTATATATATAAAAATGTCTTTTTGCAAAATACTTAAAGTATGTATAAATCCCTTATCTTTCGGAAAACAACTAGTAAATCTAATATATAAATTAAATAAAAATTTGAAAACAAAGACTTATAAGATTAAAACTATCCAGAAAGAATCCATTCAGATCGAATCACACAAATCTTCCATCGAACATCCTATCGTTAATGACTTTGTCGTTATAAATATACCTGAAGAGGATGTTGAACCTAAACAGATAATTCTCGATCCGGATGATCAGCCTATGTGGGAAAGTGCTAAGACTGTAGCACCGACTCCTAATTCTGCCATTGTTCAAATCGATGTTGATGACAACTTTGTTATTAATAGTACCCACATGAAAATGATTTGCGAAAATAAATTTGATGGTTATCTGCGGGCCGATCTGCATGACCACATTCGTGAATTTCTCGCAATCTGCAACATGTTCAGATATGGCAAAACTCAAAGTGAAGCTGTCAAGCTTATGATCTTTCCATTATCCTTGTCCGATAAAGCTAAAACCTGGTTTAACGAACTCAATGAAGAGTCTATAACATCGTGGGATCAAATGAGAAAAGTTTTTATAAACAGATTCTTTCTACCTTCATTGTTTCACCGTCTTTTACTCGAAATCAGAAATTTCTCTCAAAACGTATGTGAAAGTCTAACCGAAGCCTGGTTACGACTTAAGAACATGCTTCGAAAATGTCATGGGCACGGTCTGACCAAAGGAGCTATTATTCAAATATTCTATCACGGTCTAGACGAACCCACTCAAAGAATCCTGGACATAACGGCTGGAGGAATCTTCCTCTACAAAAGTCCAAATCAAGCTTTTCAATTTCTCGAGGATAAAGTCCTTTTTGAACATTATTGGCCTAAATCTAAAAATGAACATCATCGAAAATCTGTTGCTTTTGCCGATGAAAGTGATAGTAATACTGATAATTCTCGATTTATGGAAAAATTAAAGGCCGTGGATTCTTAAATTATGATCTTAAATGAAGAATTGCAAGATATGCGTGAGAAATATAATGAGCTTAGAAAGGGAAACGCTTCTAAGAACGATGACACGCCGATGTGTGAACGTCATGAAGCAAATTTCATCCGATCTAAAGATCATCAAAATCGAATTTCTCATGATTCGTATTCTCACCAATCCCATCACGATCGTAATGATTCCGAGAAATCGCTCACAGAGTTAAACAATGATGTGAGAAATGACCTCGAAGATTTAAAAAGATGTATTCGTAGCATGAGAACCGTTCATTGGAAACTCTATGACAGAGACGATCATAAAACCACCGGTGTTTTACTTAACAAAAAGTTTGAAACAATTAACCAAGAACCTTAATCTAAAACAGATTTCAAAAAATCAATCACAAAATTCTTGGATGGTTAAAGAGTTACAAATATGTTTTTCAAAAACAATATTAACGATGTGATTTTAAAGATGAAGCAAAATGAAAATAATTTCCAAACTATCTTTAGAAACATGGAAAGGAAAATAGATGAGTGGGAGAAGTCTCAAAACATCTCTTCAGAACAAACCAATTGGACTAAACCACAACCTCCCCCTCAAGCTCACACTGAGCAAGTGAATGTCGTATTCACCAGGAGTGGAAAGTCCGATGATTCTCCAAAAACTCAAAAAGATCCACCACCTCCTATCATCGTTGACAATAAAACTAAAAAAAGATAAACCTATTAAGACAACAAAAAAAGGCTATCATGTGGTAAAAACAAAAAAGTATCCATACCGTAAGTATATACCAAAAATCCCATACTTCCAAGCTTTTAGAGTGGATCATTCCCACTTGAACCGAATCATTAAGGAATCTTAAATCAAGTTAAGTATAATAATAGTAGTAATAGTAAATAATAATAAACCTTTAAAACACTAATATATATATATATATATATATATATATATATTGTTAGATATTAGAAAAAGACTCGGTCACCCCGTGTATTTTACTGTTT
>BQNB010213454.1:0-10060 GCA_026074375.1 Tanacetum coccineum
AATAAAGTTCTTAATTTTATGCATCTTGATTCTACACATAATTGTTAAGGATTCGTATGAATGATCATGGAGCCTACATCACATGCTAGGACAGTGACTAATGAGGATGCATATGCAATGACGTGGTCTGACTTGAAGAAGAAGATGACAACTAAATATCGTCCGAGGAATGAAATCAAGAAGATTAAGGCAGAAATGTGGAACCTAAAAGTAAAAGGCACCGATGTGGTAGCCTACAACCAGCGTTTCTAGGAACTGGCATTGCTGTGTGACAGGATGTTCCCTGAAGAGACTAACAAAATTGAAAGATATGTCGGTGGGATGCCCGACCTGATTTACTCAAGTGTTGTGGCATCGAAGCTAAAAACCATGCAGGAGGCTATTGAGATGGAGACTGAATTGATGGATAGGAGAAATAACACTTTTGCTGAGAGACAGGCAGAAAACAAGAGGAAGTTTGAAGTAACACGCCCCGGATCCTTATTCCGCTGCGACCCATTTTGGGGGTGTTACATCTTTGGTAGAGTATTGCACCCAAATAGGACACCTGATAAGATCCTCGATTAGTACGAGGCGGGTTTAAGGGAGCATCACGCCCCCACGGGGCTCCCTCATAGGGATCGAGGAGGGTTCAAAAAGAACTTGGATAATCGAGTTTGGGGAGAAGGATGGTTGTCTCGCCTCGTTCACATGCCTAATTTGGATGCTTTGGAAGTTCAAAAATGATACGGTCAAAAGATAGGATTGTCGAGTCCATTAAAGAGTATTTCTTTTGTGGGTGTCTAATCGCAGCAAAAAAAATATGTTAGTAGTTGGGTCAATTGGCTCAAAAATCCGATTCATCGTTTGTAATATTTTCTAACCTCTGGCTAATTTTTTATTTATATTATTCAATCACTTAAAAAAATTAGATAAAAATTAAAAACAAAAGAATCAAATGATTCGAGGTCGGTTAATGCGATAAACGTTATTTATTGTGAAATAATAAATGATTACTCGTATATTAAGTGTTAATCATGAAAGCCGACTGAATAGTAATAATAAATGATTACTCGTATGAGTGTTAATCATGAAAGCTGATTGAACATTGTAATGTAAAACCGATATTCAACACCAGAAAATTTTGCCATACTTTATAGAAACCATCTCAAATGGTAGATATTACGTTTTTACAAAGAGTCCTAAATACAAAACCTGTCTTTAAACAATGGTTCTAAATAAAGAAGAATTTGGCATAACTTTTTTAGAAAGTTTTAAATGTGTTCCAAATACATAGGCATTTGCTACTATTTTTTAAAACCGTCTCAAATACATATTTTTTAGCACCGTTTTTTAAAACCGTCTCAAATACGTGTGTACTTGGAACAAATTTTTATTGGTGGTTCCAATTACGTAATTTTTTGGCACGGTTACTAAAATAGTGCCAAATGTACAACTATTTGGCATCGTTTTTTAGCCGTTCCAGAAACATTCGTCCCAAAAACATCCTTTTTTGTAGTGGTTCTAGCCTACGGGCCTACTTATTTATACATTTTTATATCATTTTTTTCATTTATAATTATTATTATTATTATTATTATTATTATTATTATTATTATTATTATTATTATTATTTAACAAAATAAAACAAAACAATGGTCAAAACGAGGTTGCATAGGATACGGACAAGCATAGGTATGATCATTTTGACAGAAATATCCCCACACTTAGAACTGAACACTTGCCTCAATGTTCAAAAATGTCGGGTGCTACCCCCACACATAGAAACGAAAAAGACAAATGCTTAAAAATTCCAAGTGTGAAAGGGGAAACATTATCAGATTTATATATATGATCAGGATATAGGATTTCCCAAGATATAAGTGTAACACCCCCAAAAATCATACAACACAGCGGAATACCACATGGGGTGCTACTTCATAATACACAGCGCTAGATACAAGGTTATAGCCGTTTGTATTTTAACAACGCACCTCTGTGTTTATGGACCTTCATGAACCGGTGTGCAACACCTTATCTGGACAAATGTAATTGTCTTTATTGACGATAATTTTTATCTATTCCAAAGCATAGCAAAGAGCACAAGAGTAATTAATCATCTGAAATAATATTGAGTTTTAAGAAAGAGAATGTATGCAAAATTTTCCAAGTGTGAATTTTGGATTCCCAAAGTAACAGTTCCTCGGTCACGTGATTGATAGTGAAGGCCTTCATGTGGAATTTTTTCCCAGCCAAGATCAGAATCTGTTAAAGATTGGGCATCTCCTAAAACACCAACGGAGAATTCGATTAGTTTTTTTTAGGTCTTGCTGGTTATTATCGACGATCATTTGAAGGGTTTTCAAAGATCGCCAAACCAATGACCAAGCTTACTCAAAAGAAGGTCAAGTTTGAGTGGGGCGACAAACAAGAAGCAGCGTTCCAGTTATTGAAGCAGAAGTGTGAGTGCACCAATTCTGGCTTTACCCGAAGGAAGTGAAGATTTTATCGTATACTGCGATGCTTCAATCAGGGTTTGGGTGATGTGGTTGATGCAAAGGAAAGGATTATTTCTATATTGCATCACGCAATTAAAGATCCATGAGAAAAACTATACTACTCATGATCTGGAACTTGGAGCAGTAGTGTTCGCTCTGAAGATTTAGAGGCACTATCTGTATGGTACTAAGTGTACGGTGTTCACTGATCATAAGAGTTTACAACATATTCTTAATCAGAAGGAATTGAACATGAGACAACGCCGATGGTTAGAGTTGCTTAGTGATTACGATTGCGATATTCGTTATCACCCAGGGAAGGCAAATGTCGTTGCTGATGCTTTGAGCAGGAAAGAACGGAAACCACCGTTAAGAGTTCGAGCTTTAGTCATGACTATTAGCTTGGATCTTCCTAAGCAAATCTTGAATGCTCAGACTGAAGCACGGAAACCAGAGAACATCAAGAATGAGGATGTTGGAGGTATGCTGATTGAAAATGCTAAATTTCCAGAGGCACTTAGAACGGAAAAGTTGGAACCTCGTACGGATGGAACCCTATGCCTCAATGGCAGGAGTTGGTTACCTTGTTATGATGATTTGCGGACTGTGATCATGCACGAGTCCCACAAATCAAAGTATTCTATCCATCCATTGTTCCAGAAAAAGTAACAAGACGTAAAGAATTCTATATTGGTGGCTAATATGAAAGCAGATATCGCCACCTATGTTTAGTCAAGTGCTTGACCTGTGCTAAGGTCAAGGCCGAACATCAGAGACAATCGGGTTTGTTGGTACAACCCGAGATACCTCAATGGAAGTGGGACAATATCATGATGGATTTTGTCACAAAGCTTCCTAAGTCATCACAAGGGTATGACACCATTTGGGTAATCGTTGACCGTCTTACAAAGTCCGCAATCTTTATACCCATGAAAGAAACTGACCCTCTGGAGAAACTAGCGAGAATGTACCTAAAGGAAGTAGTAACAAGGCATGGAATACCGGTCTCGATTATTTGTGTGTGACCCTAGGTTCGCATCAAATTTCTGGAGGTCACTTCAGAAAGCTTTGGGTACAAGTTTAGATATGAGTACGGCATATCATCCGCAAACTGACGGACAAAGCGAGAGAACCATTCAAACTCTCGAAGATATGCTTAGAGCTTGTGTGATCGACTTGTGAAATGTTGGGTTAAACATTGCCATTGTCCGAGTTTTTCATACAAATAACAGTTACCATGCTAGCATTAAGGCTGCACCCTTGAGCCCTTTATGGTAGAAAAGTCGTTTCGCCTGTTTGTTGGGCTGAGGTTGGAGAAGTTCAAACTCAACCGGTCCAGAGATATTAACCAAGGAGCCGACTGAGAAATCATTCAAGTTAAGCAAAGGATGCAAGCCGCTCATGATAGGCAAAAGAGCTACGCTGATTTGAAGCGTAAGCCGATGGAGTTTAAGGTTGGAGATAAAGTGATGCTCAAGGTTTCGCCTTGGAAAGGGGTTGTACGTTTTGGCAAACGAGGGAAATTACATCCCAGGTTTTGTTGGACCTTTTCAGGTAATAAAAAAAGGTTGGAGACTTGCTTACAAGATCAAGCTTCCTGAGGAAGCAGAGCAGAGTCATAATACATTTTACGTGTCCACGAAAAAGAAAGTGTCAGGCCGACCGAACCCTTAGCCCGATCCGTTGACGGCCTCTTTTGATGAACAAGCTTCAGTTTGTCGAGGAACCTATAGAGATCACATATCGTGAAGTTAAACGGTTAAAGCGAAGCCGTATCCCATTAGTCAAGGTTCGATGGAACTCCAAGAGAGGTCCAGAGTTTACATGGGAACGCGAAGAACAATTCCGGAAGAAATACCCACATCTGTTCTCAAAGACCGGGCCGTCGTCAAGTGCTGCGTCTTAAGCCTTAAGAACAAGGCTCATCTAACCGGGGGAGACTATAACACCCCGTGTTTTAGGACAATGTACGACGTTAATAAAGTCACTATTTATTTTTAGTATTGTACGCGTTTGTTTTTAATGGAAATCATTACGTTAAATCGCGTAAGCTAAAAATGGGAGTACGACATAGAGCGACACGGAGGGGTTGGGGTGGAGAGCGGGGTGAGGGAGATCGGGGGGGGGGCTAGGCAAGGGGGGGGGGCAAGGGTGTTGGGAGGTATGGTGGGTCGTCAATAAAGGGTTAAGCAGATTATAGAGGTGAGAAGTTAGGTTAGATGGTGGTGCACATGTTACGGGTATTGGTAGGTTGACAAGTGGGTGGTGACTTCCCGATAAAAGAATAATTATATTGTTTGTGCCCTGAAACCGCGAAAATTTGAAGGGGTCGATTTCAATATCAATTACACTACGATTTTGTATACCAAAGATAAAAAGTTTTATAATTCTGTTGCGCATATGGTATATAATTTATAGTAACTTCGCATAAGGATTTGATACAAGGGATAACACACCAATTTACAAAAATAGCCAAGACCGTTACAAAGTATACTTTTTAATAAAAACTACACTTACATTAAATTTCTTATACTTTTCTTTATGAAAATCCTAGTAAACATATAAAAGAAAAGAAAAATAAGCTAGGACCATCATCCCTAAACTTCATGGGATGATTCCCATTAGAAGGAACCAAGAGACCAAGACTTTAGAGCCCTTGTTCCCTCCTTTCTTGTCCCCTTGAACCCACGGCACACCCCCTCCCCCTTTGAATTTTCTAGTCAAAGTTTGCAACTACAAATATCTTATAACTCTCCTATATATATTCATGCATGCATAAGTGAAGTTTCTTACACTTTATACTTACAAAAATCATATCTTTTCTCTCCTTTCTCTCCCTAAACCCACGGCCAAAATACCCTTCATAGGCAATCCATACAAAACTTTTCTACAATCCATACAACCCTTTACACATCAATCCTAAGGCATACTAAAGTGTTTTCAAGCCTTGGATAATCATTTGCAAGGATTAAAGAAGAAAAGGGAAGATTAGGGTTTCAAACCTAATCTAGGGTTTATAAGCTTGTAAGCTTTGGTTTTGAGTCTAAACACGGGTTTAGCATTTATTTCTCATCTCATACATCATCCCTAAGGTCTTCCTAATTCCTTCATACTTTTATTTATTATGATTTTATGTGTTATATGTTAAATATGGCTAAATCACCATTAAGGACTTCTTAATATATAAAATGAGTTCTCACTTATGTTTATGATTTTATGTCTTTATCATGTCATATGTCAATAAATCATCGGAAAAATGAATGTAAAAGTTATGTAACATATGGTTTAAGTATAACACATGTTTAGGTAATAATTAAAGTTTTAATAAGGTTTATTTAATATGTTACAATAGAAATAAAATAAATAACTTTATTAATCTTAGGCAAATGGTAAATATATGGACTAAATGGACATTAATACAATATCACATATTTAATATAGTAATTAGGTTTTTCTAGTAATAAACTACTAGTGAAAAAAAACATAAAATAAGCTTTTTAATAAAAAGTATAACACTTGGATAATAAAGGGTTTAATAATTTTCGACACTCAGACAGTAGGTAATGAACTTTTTATAAAATAAAACGCTCATGACGATTCCAAAACGATAAGAAACTCAAAAAACCGATTTAATAACGAAAAAGAAACGTTTAATTACAATTTAGCGACTTAAAAATACTTTTATAAACTATTTTATAAAATTTACTATTCAATACAGAAACCTTGTATTTTTAAAAACTAATAATATGATATAAACTCTAAACTACGAGATCGTACTCGAAAAGAAATCGATGAAACAGAACTATAACGAATAAACTACGACGTGTTACGATAATAAAGTTTATAAAAGATAATTGATTAAAACTATGAACAGTAAAAGAGACTAGGTTCAGAGGTACACACAACATACTACACACATCACTTTATAAAATATAATACATCTTTCAATAACAAAGACGTACTCAGACAGGAATCACTAAAATCGGGATTAAAACGAATAAGTTATTACGATTACAAGTTTACGCTAATTAAAACAAAAAATGAGTAAAATAGCTGTCGTGAATAGTAAAAACACTATTCATCGCAGAATATCAAAAACTTGAAAATGTAATATTTTCATCACTCGTCTTACTACGAAGACGTGGACGTAAGAAACGCGATCAACGGACTTAAAACGACCAAATTTAGGTTAATTTTACGAAAGTATATTTATAAAAATTTTCCACTTTATAAATATTATTTACTAAAACGATAGTCGGTGATTATGCTA
This sequence comes from Tanacetum coccineum, assembly GCA_026074375.1. Lineage (NCBI taxonomy): Eukaryota > Viridiplantae > Streptophyta > Magnoliopsida > Asterales > Asteraceae > Tanacetum > Tanacetum coccineum. The sequence goes on from BQNB010213454.1 coordinate 6,748, forward strand.
ATAGAATATTGAGTGGTTATCACAAGGTACTTAATACTTAGGGGATTCATATGAGGCCTGCTTCGGATGGCGTATCGACGAGTTGTTGGATTTACGATTTAAAGTGTCCATAACTGCCTCGTGACGTCAAGTCATTACCTCTTAATTATGATAAGCCCGAACTAAAACAAAAAAAAAAAAGAAAAAATTAAAAAAAAAAAAAAAAAAAAAAAAGGATAGTACGAGTGAACAACATAAGATTATACTCAATGCTATCAAGAATTAAAATCACTCGTACGTATAACCGACCTTAATTTAAATAGTTGCATCTAAACGTTAAGCGTGACGTTTATATTGTGATTATTGACTAATCAGTACTCAAGGTTGAGTTCATAGCCCCACTTTTTACAATTTTACTGATTTACTATTATTTGGGGTGAAAACATGCTTTGTTTTATAAATTGGACGCAAGTGTTTAAAGTATATTGATTATGTGTTTGCCTAAGTAGCGATAACCCTCCTGAGCCCATTATCATGAACTGTCAATTGCATAGATGTAGTTGTTAATTGCATTATGTGAGCGCGAATGTTATAAATAGATCTATTTGGGATTAACTCGAGCCCGTTTGGGTAATTATCTTTCACCGGAACGAACGTTGACCATGTCGACTTGGATGTTTGCGGGTTACAACATCTGTACGGGCAAAATAACTGCTAAAATAGCAAATATAGGTTGAGCTTCAGTGTCATGAGCTTAGTGCAACAGTAATCTGGTTTTGTGATTGTTGGCATATGTTGTAACATCACGAGAAAGTCTTGCGGTCCTGCATAATTTAAATACATAAACCTATGAATTCACCAACATTTTTGTTGACGATTTAAGCAGATTTCAGGAGGTCAATAAGCACGAGGTGCCAAGGATTCATTGATTACATTATTTGATTGCACACTTACGGTATTTATGTGCATCCATTATTTTTGGGAAATGTATTGTTTGTCTTTTGTACATATTAAACAAGGAACATGTAAAGCTTATATGCTTTATGTATTATGTCTTATATTTAAATCCAATGTATTAATTTAAACGACTTTTTGTGTCGTTCTTATATATATCTTGTGCTGTTGATCTTGAAGTAACACGCCCCGGATCCTTATTCCGCTGCGACCCATTTTGGGGGTGTTACACTAAACCCTATATCCTAAACACTAAACACTAAATCCTAAACCCTAAACCCTAAACCTTAAACCATAGACCATAAACCCTAAACCAAACCAATAAACCATAAACCTTATCACCTAGTGCTCTAGGAAACCTAAATAAAAAACCCTGAGCAAAAATAATTCTCTCTCAACTTGGCGATTTCTGGTCATCCCCTAGGATCGTGTTCTGATCATTTGACTTTGATTCCTCCTTGCTTTTTATCTCTATATTGATTAACTATGATCGATCTAGGGTCGGAACATAGTGATCAATTATTTCTTTTTCTAGGGCTTGTACCGGGGATCTTTATAACCCTCGCATATTACAGATTTAATCATTTTGTCCTATTGTTTCTTAAACCTATTAAGATGTTGTTTGATCATTACGATTTACAAGTTTTAGTAGGTGGCAGCTGCTTTAGGTTTTAGGGTTTCAATTTAAAAACAGGGTATTCTTGGCCTTGTGGTGTTCTTGCTATACCAGGTCCTTGTGTAACACCCCCAAAAATCATACAACGCAGCGGAATACCACATGGGGTGCTACTTCATAATACACAGCGCTAGATACAAGAGAACGACCTCTAAATGTGTCGTTTGTAAAACAATCTCGTTGATTTTCTTAAATCAAAATAATAGTTGTCCCATAATTGCATCACCATGAAAAACTTGAATGTAAAGACTCCAATGCACATCAAATAATCCAAGCATCTAATTCACCTAAGAAAAACATGCTTAAAAGTGTCAACATTAAAGTTGGTGAGTTCATAGATTTCTGTAAATATAAACGTTAGTTCCAATAAATGTATCTGCCCACTGTATCATTACAGTGTCATATAAAAACGTTTAGTGACTACTGTCTCCCTACAGTATCATAAAATAATTGTGTGACCATTTAAATCCTTAAACGTCCTTCCAAAATGTACATATAAAAGTTGGATCACAAATATCCAAAGTGTGTATTGCCACTTTATTCAAGTGTGTATAAAACCATGATTACCATTACTCTAAGTTCATGAAACTGCGACGTAGACTTGTATGTATGCACTTTATTAAAGGCACAGTGATTGTATTTCCACCTTATTCAAGGCACCCTATGGTTTTCCACCTTATTCAAGGCACCATAATTGCTTTCCACCTTATTCAAGGCACCCTATGGTTTTCCACCTTATTCAAGGCACCATAATTGCTTTCCACCTTATTCAAGGCACCCTATGGCTTTCCACCTTATTCAAGGCACCATAATTGTATTTAAACAAACATATATTTGGCAGTTTTTGTCTGTTTTTGGTCATTTAAGCTCGTTTTTAGAGGTAAAAGATATGTGTAATTAAGCACATATCATAAACCAATTTGTAATCAACCATGTCAATGCATTTGTAAACAAGCATGTTCTCACCCCAAAAATATATGTAAAACCAGTAAAACATGGGGCTATAAACTCACAAAATCCCTTAAAACAATCACATTGTTATAAGATAACCGAGTAAGTATAAGAATTTGTAGACAAGCATGTATCCCCCTCGCAGATTATAAAACATTCAAAAGATTGAAAAGCGAGGCTATGAACTTACCTTGATCAAAGACCACGATCAAATAATCCAAATAAATCACAACCGAATCTGCAACGATCTCGACCACGACCTATAATTATGTCGTTCGATTATAATACACGTATTAAATACGATCAACGATGCGTACATCGTTACCACGAAATCGTACCTATTTTTATATGTATACAAACATATATACATGTGATGAGAAATCTACTTGCGCGTCTTTAAACCTTAAACCTTAGTATATTTTATGTATATATACTATTTTTCGTCCAATCCTAACTTATCTCAATATTTACAGAAAGTTACTATTTTTAGACCTTCCGTTTTTAGAACCAAGCAATGATCTTAAAACTATTAATTGAAATAATATATTAATCGACTTTATTTTATCATTTAAAATCGTACTCATAAGGTATTAATATTAATTAAAATATCCGTTGACTTTTACGTTGACCTTTAGTTTTGACCCGCTATGTCTAAATTTTAAAACTGACAATCATCGCGGCAAAGTAAAATGTCATTATGAACAACTTTCGTGTTTCGCCGGAAGGCTGAAACGGACTCGAAAGTGCTCAAAT
>BQNB010213455.1:0-10060 GCA_026074375.1 Tanacetum coccineum
ATTCAAAAGGCTAAATGCTAAAATCTAAGCATGTTTAATATAAATACACTCATGACAAAAATACTAATACGGTATGCATTATAAGTATAGTGGTTCTCAACATGACGAAGCTGCTGTGAAATCATAGACTGAATGATGCTCTCAACATGATAACTCCCGAGATACTTCTCTCATGGTTGGCCGGGCCTTTGGATCTGTGAGAACGCATGACAATGCCACATGACCAACACGGATAATTTCATTTTCAATTAGCCTATCGGTCGGATAAGAGAGTCGCTTATCCAAAATATTCTCCAACATTGTACCATGACTTGTAGAATAATTCAGGGATGACAGGAGCTCTCCTGGATGCTTGCCTCCAATTATTTCAAGTGCGACCACTCCAAAGCTAAACACGTCACATTTTTCGCTCACGATTATGCTATAAGCAAGTTCTAATTGATCATACATACCAAACAGTTGTTAGAAATGATTTTAACTGCTAAAAGATGCAAATTTCAGAGGCTTAAGATTGTATACAATTGATACCTGGAGCAATGTATCCCACAGTTCCTGCAATTACTGTTTGGTTAGATGAATCAGGGTCGAGCAATCTTGCTGCTCCAAAGTCGGCAACAAATCCTTTCATTTCTGAGTTCAAAAGAATGTTGTTACTTGAGATGTCCCGATGAACGATAGGCGGGTTGCAATCATGATGCATGTAAGCTATTGCATGGGCTATATCTTTGATAATGTTAACCCTCTTCATCCAATCAACTTCAACAGCCAATTCATCATCACTCAATGCAAAAAGTAAGTTGCCTTTTTCCATGTATTCATATACAAGGAAATTGCATTTTGTATGCAAACAAAAACCATAGAGTTTCACGATGTTTTTATGCCTAAGGTTGGTTAACACTTGAACTTCATTTATAAAACTCTGGTCAAGTGTTGGTTGTTTGGTTTCATACTGATGTAGTTTTTTCAACGCGAACGTTTTACCATTCGGTAGTTTTGCTACAAAAACACTACCGTATCCCCCGGTTCCAATACAATATTTCTGGCTAAAGTCCTCGGTAGCAGTGATGAAATCTTCATACGCAATTGTTCCGTCATAATTTATAATCAAGCCCACGTCTCCATGTTTATTTATTTCAATCTGGCTTCTGTTTGTGGCAGCCTTTTTACGTTGGTAAGCGACATAACCAGCAGCCACTAAGAAGCAAAATCCAATGATGATGGGGGGAAGAATATCAATACACACGATGAGTTTGATTTTTAGATTATGTACTTTGGAGACTGATTCTTCATTTGGAGCATTGTATGAAAAGCCGATTTCTGTATACTTGCCCGAACAATTATGAATGAGATGATTCGCATATGGGAAGTTAAAATACGCCTCCCCAGAAAAATTATTATTACATATGTTTAAGTACTCTAAATGATTGCAAAGCATTATGTCTGTGATAGTTCCTGTCAACATATTCATGGAGAGGTCTAGATGATGTAAATTACAGGGATTTTGAAATGATATATTTCCCGAAAAACGGTTTGATGACAAATCAAGGTAAACAAGTCTTGAAAGTTTTCCAAAACCATGGTGATTCAGACCCTCAAGACTGTTATGATTAAGGTCAAGTTTTTGTAATTTATGTAGATTTTCTAAATCTAGAGGAACATGGCCATCAAGATGGTTCTCACTAAGATTAATTGTTTCTAGGTTTTGCAAGTTACTTATTTCCTTTGGGATGGATGTATTCAGCCGATTTGTGCTCAAGTCGAGGACTTTGAGATTAACTATGGAACCAATAGATGAAGGGATGGGACCGGTAAAGCGGTTTTGACTAAGATTCAGATGAACTAAGTTGTTCAAACTCCCTATCTTAGATGGGATCGTACCAGTGAAACTATTGCTAGAAAGATCAAGTTGTACTAATTGGGTGAGATTCATGAGTGAAACAGGTAACTTACCATTGAGCTGATTTTGTCCGAGTGAAAGACTAGTCAGACTTGAAAGCAAACCAATCTCATGTGGGATGCTTCTTTCAAGGTATTCGGAGTAAAGATGTATCGAAATTACACTTCCTGCTTTGTTGCAGGTGATTCCTTGCCATTTACAATGATCTGAAGAAGCATTTTTATCTTTCCACCAATTAGTTGCAAGCAAAGCTTTTCTTTCCAATATTTCATCGAAATTAGCAGTCGATTTTGGTAACACGAAAACAAGCAACATCAGCAAATAAGTTAAAGTGTGCATGCTGAAAGTAGTGGTAAAGGAAGTAAGCCACATTATTAGTGAAATTTGTATAAGTACTAAAGAATCAGGATCATTATATTATAGAATATATACACGAAACAACCTGCATTTTCCCAGTCTACGTCAAAGGAGGTATTGCAGTCAGAATAAATTTTCCCTCCATTCCAAAAAATTTATACCCTTGTGAGGGTTGGGCGATTTTCAGCTCCATAAAGTACGTGTTCAACTCCGTGTTACACACTTTATTTTAGACCTTGGCATCTTAGACGTCTTTTAATCATTTGTCACACTTCCTCATATTGCTAACCAAAACGTGAGTTCATTTTCTGCCTTTATTTTTATTATGAACTAGCTTATAAACTCATGGGATCACGGATATCTTAGAAGGATTTATGCATTAAAGAGTTATGTGTAAAACAAAATAATACATAAACAACTTGGTGTGTAACTATTAACACTACTACAAAAAATCTTATTAACAACAATTAAAAATCGTTTCTAAATTATGTATTTAGTATCTAATTTTAGCAATGAAATTGTTAACAAAGTTGCAATTTTTTTAGCAACAAAAAAATGAGTTGATATTTTTACAAACGACTATAAATATTTGCCGCTAATTTAGCAACCACTAAGTAATTTCGTTGCATTATCAAATTAGCACCGGTCGAATTAGCATCGATTGGTGTTAGTTGCTAATTCGATCAGTGCTAATTTGATAATGCAACGAAATTGCTTAGTGGTTGATAAATTAGCAACAAATATTTATGATCATTTGTAGAAATACCAACTAATTTTTTTGTTGCTAAAAAAGTTGTGTTATCCCACTAATCTAATCCACATCACAACCTAATAAACATAAACCAATAAGCCGAAACATACAATAAGCGAGAGAGAAAGAAATAAGAGAAAGAAGGAGTATGGTATGATTGCACTATGAGAAAAATGTAACAACCAACACCCTTCACAAGCCTTGTGTAGGCGTTGTGCTTTGCTTACTTGGGCCGGGCTTGGCTAGTTCTTGGGCTTTAGGCCGAAATATGGACAATATTAGCTTAAAATTGAAGCCCGTTAAAACCTACTAGCCTATTACAAACTAAGATTAATAATAGATATGATGACCGATAACATTCTTGTTTGACTTAAATAAATTAAGGCTAACAATCTCCTCCAATGTTGAGGTTATCTTGATTTGACTTTATCTCCCTCAATGTTGAAGTTATCTGATTTGACTTTTATGCTTTGCCTTCTTCGGTCTTGTTTTCATCTTTTCTTGTTTGTAATGGGATTGTTCCTTCATGCTTTGTGATCTTGATCTTGAGCCTTTGTCTTATGACTTTGAGTGCTTGAGATCTTTAATCTTGTATCATCTCCTTGTCTTGAATCATCTTGATTTGACTTTCTTGATCAACTTGTGCTTTTGACCAACATGCTCATACTTGTCTTGAAAGCTCTCAATCTCCTCTACTTCATTAGGCTAACAATCTCCCCTATCTTTTTTGACGTTGAAGATCTTTGATGGCATTGAGGAAGTTTGTGATTATCAGAGTTGCGGAAGAGTATTATGACATGAACTTTGAGCCTTCTGTCCGATAACATTCTTGTTTAGTAGCAACAGTCATGATGCTGAATGTGTGACCTTAAAAGCTTGAGCGTGAGCATGTGGTAATGAATCAGACTCTGCTGGAATGAGGCTGCAACACCGACGTTTGTACCTGCATTTGAATGTTAGTAATAAACAGCAGATATGGACGAATATGGCTTTGCATTCATCGAGATTTGGTTGCAATAACCTTCGTCGTGGGATGACCGACTTGATTTGTTTAACGCTAGTGATCAGGTAGGTTCAATTTGGATAGAACCTACTTGTTCAAGGTTTCCAGTCTTAAGCATAGGATCTTCTAAAAGATGTAGCTAGATTCACCTATGCTAGCAATGTTCTCATTGCTGGAACATCTCAAAGCAGACAACACGATAAAAGTGAATCAGATAGTTACTATCTTTCTGATTAAGTCGTCAATTCATTTACTGGACCAAATCGATATCCAGTTATCACAAGTTTGATTCATATAGAATCTCGCAAGTCACCTACCGCAGTGTTGTTTGATGTTGACACTGGAAGGATTTCCATCGTCACTGTGAATACTAAAGAGTATCACTGTTGAGCCCACTTCAATAGATCGAATTCCTTAGCTTGTATAAGGTTTAGTTATATTAGATAAATCTAACACAACTATAGTAGAAACTGTGTTTGAGTGTATTAAAGATTATGCGGAATCTAATCTTTAATATTAAGAAGAATTTTTAATGAAACAGTAAACACAATGAACATATAATTCAACAAAACATAAAAGCTCCAATATTATTAAGCAAATAATACGAATACTCTCACAGTATTAGGGTTACAAAGACCTTGAAGCTATGATAATTCTATGAATGACTCGTATTGGTTTGGTACATTCATCTCTATGCCCTAGGACCTCCTTTTATACACCAAGGAGTCCTATACGGCTTACAATACTTTCCTAAGTAATCATAATCTTCTAAATAAATAACTTATACATATCTTTTACCAAAATATCTCATACAAATCACATAAGCAGTACTAACTAACTCAGCAGTACTAACTTCTTTACTAGCAGCATTAACTCCTTCAGCATCATTAACTTTGTACTAACAATAGTAACTTTTGTACGAGCAGTAGTAACTACTTAGCATATTTTCCAGTCTTTATCTCTGAGCAGTCTTAACTTCCACTAGCAGTAGTAACTTCCTCTAGCAGTAATAACTTTGTACTGAGCAGTTGTAACTTTACCAGCAGTCTTAAACCCTTAGAATAATTTTCATTGAAATTCTCTAGCAGCACTAACTTTGACTGAGCAGCATAAACATCATTAAGAACAACAGTAATTCCAAACAGCATCAAGAAGCTTTTAATCCCAACAATCCTCCTCTAAACTTGATATTTATCTCTAAAATCATCAAGTTTCTTTATTGAAAGCTTCATTAATCACCAGGAGGATGCTTCCAAATACTTCATTGATTCTTAAGCTGTTTTGTGAGAAGTTTAAAAAGCTAATATGCCATTTTACTGAAATGATCACATTGAAGTTTCTTGTTTAACATTTCAGTAACTGTAGCAGGTGTAATGGGATATCTCTTTTCTACAAGCATGTGAATGTGCATATGTTGCATCCTTAAGGAATGAACTCCACAAGAGTCATATAGATTCTAATCCAACACTCTGTAATCCTGTTGATTCTTCCAGACTCTATCTTCAACATGTGGTTCAAACATTGTCTTTAAATCTCCCCATAGAATCAAATCTAAGTCCTTCACTGGTCTTGTTGATCCATATTTAGATTTTATCAATTTCCACAGAGTTTCCAAATCTTCCTTGTCAAAGCTTTTGAGCATATGACTGAAGACTAAGTACATCTTTGAACTTCCATCGGCTTTGATTATCTGGTAATAGTTTTTCTTTCCTTCTTTATGATTCTTCCAGTCAACAATGGTTGGAGGCTTAGTAACCAAAGGAATAGAATCAATTGCTACTTTCTCTTCATCAAGAATCTTGATCATCATCTACTTCAGCTGTTTCTTGAACATCATTCACTTCAGCTATTTCTTGAACATCATCCACCTTTTTCTTTTTAGTGACCTCTTGTTCCAGCTCAGTTCCTGCTCTCTTTGAACTACCCTCCACCAAGTCTGTTCTGAAGTCAACAAATGTATTCACCCTCTTAAAAGCTCTGTCAAACATCTTCTGAATAGAATCAAAAGATTTATTCTTTAAGTCTTTGGGCTTCTTTCCTTCCATATTATTCAGATAAGTACACATGATTTTTCTTTGTTGAGCTTGGGTTGGTGTTTTCCTTTCTTCCTTATGCTCTTTTAGCTGCAAAAGGTGTTTGCTTCTTTGCTCCAGATTTGTTGAAATAATTTTTGCCTTTTCATAAACAGACCAACAACCCATTTTCTGCTCTTCTGTTGAAGTCCTATCTCTCTGATAACAACACTCATTCAACCTTGCTCCCTTACGCTGCCCATGCAGCTTAGCGCTGAATTATCATCCCATTCTTCAGTCAAGACAACATTGGCTTCATCCTTTTCCCTTGCAAGTCTCTCCTCTTCATCAAACTCAGCTTGTAACTTTGAAGCAAATTTCTTCATCAGCCTGATTAGACTTTTTCTTCTTTGGCTTCAAATGTTCTTTACCAATATCCTTTGTCTTTTTGTCTGAACTTTTGCCTGGATGTTGAGAAGAAATTCATTGTTGTTGTGTAGATGTACCAGCTATAGCAATAACAATTCCTTTCTTAGTGTTGGAATTGTCCACTAGCAGTTGTTGTTGTAGCAGACTAACCTATGTTGAAGCATGACAACATAACTATGGTTACATTGCTCTTCTATAACCATTGGTTTTACCTTGGAGGTTTTACCGTTTAAAGCAACAAGTGCTTGAGTTCAGTAAATTCATCAACAGTTAAATTTACATCTTTAAGCAAGCCAACTTTTGTTTTCTAAAAATCTCATCACCAGTCAAAGTGTTTACAACAAAAATATCGCATCATCTTGATCATTAAACCAGGAAATGTCGTCATCAAAATCAATAGATTTATCCTCCCCTGTTTGGATGCATCCAATTCACCCAAACTTTTCTCCGCATCTCTAGAGGATTCTACCGCCCTAGCCTATAGAACCAACTTTTGTATAACATTTTATGCCTCATGATTGTTCTTTGACCTTTTTTCTGTTCAAGCTTCTTTGACCCTCCTTTATTAAATACTGACAATCTCTTCAGTTGTGTGGTTCTATTGTCTTCTCCATCAGAACCCTTTGTTGTTAATGTGGAACATAGTTCATCAATTCCTTTAGTTTTAGTCTATCCTCACCACTCGAAGTGTGTGTTACCTCTTTGCGAAGCGTGGATGAGCAGTGGATCATTGGAAAGTTTAGATACACTCTCAAACCTAGTTCGAGCAGTAGTATCCCTTATGGTTTCTTGGCGCCTGGGACCACCACCTGAAGTAGTTCCTTGGGAACCAGCTTTATTAGGTGTTGCCTTGTATCGGGTCTTAATGATGTTACCACTGTCCTGCTCTACTTCTAAGCTAGAAGCAGTAGTGACAGCCCTCACCAAACTGTTATCCAACTCCTTATAGACAACCTCATCTGCTACATGTTCAGTAGGACCACTAGACTGAGGTATCTGAGTGTCCTTTCTCTTAGGCTTCCTAGGTTTTTGTTTCTTTTAAGGTTGAGATGTTGATGGTTGAATAAAAGTGGGTGTGTGATGGGGATTAGTGGAATTTGTTGAACCTTCACCCATTCCTGCTTGATCTTGTACCACCATTGTTTGAAATAATGGTGTTTCCCTTCTAGAAAAAACTTTCCCTACCCTTCTTATGTTTCCAAAAATATTTTTAGTGTGAGAGGGTGTAACATAAATCCTATTATGATGAAATCCCTTCCAGTTGCTTATCCAAAAAGACTTGTACAAACCTTGGACACATCAAAAATTTTCCCACATTATCCAAGTTCTTCACCATACTTTCAAAAATGTATTTTGAAAAGTTGAACTTTTGGTTTGTAGCTAAGCAGATAATTGTAGAAGCCATAGTGCTACTAAACTCATTCCATGCAGTGGTCTTAGAACTTAGACATTGTAAAATCGTATGAATGAGTAATTTCTATTATGGGGAGAATAATGCTTTATAGAAAGTAAGTCTTTGTGAAACTTGCTCATACCCCATTAATGCAAGTTGTTCGAAGTGTGTTACCTCTTGCGAGCAGTGGATCATTGGAAAGTTTAGATACATTCTCAAACCTAGTTTGAGCAATTGTATCCCCCATGGTTTCTTGGCGCCTGGGACCACCACCTGAAGTAGTTCCTTGGGAACCAGCTTCATTAGGTGTTGCCTTGGATCGGGTCTTAATGATGTTACCACTGTCCTGCTCTGCTTCTAAGCTAGAAGCAGTAGTGGCAGCCCTCACCAAACTGTCATCCAACTCCTTATAGACAGCCTCATCTGCAACATTATCACTAGGAACACTAGACTGAGGTACCTGAGTGTCCTTCTTCTTAGGCCTCCTAGGTTTTTGAGTCTTTTGAGGTTGAGGAGATGGTTGAATAAAAGTGGGTGTGTGATGGGGATCAGTGGGAATTGCTGAACCTTCACCCATTTCTTCTTGATTGTGTACCACCATTGTTGGAAATAAGGGTGTTTCCCTTCCAGAAAAACCTTTCCCTACCCTTCTCATGTTTCCAAAAATCTTCTTAGTGTGAGAGGGTGTAACATAAATCCTATTATGATTTGACATCCCTTCCAGTTGCTTATCCAAAAAGACTTGTACAAACCTTGGATACATCAAAATTTTGCCCACATTATCCAAGTTCTTTACCATACTTTCAAAAATAAACTTTGAAAAGTTAAACTTCTGGTTTATAGCTAAGCAAATAATTGCAGAAGCCATAGTGCTACTAAATTCATTCCATGCAGTTGTGGTGAAAAGAATGCTTTATAGAAAGTGAGTTTTTGTGAAACCTACTCATACTCTATTAATGAAAGTTGTTCAAAGATGGTAGCATTGGGTAGACAATCAACACCCTCAGCATCTTCTTGTTAAAGATCTCTTCTAACAATTGACTCAGTGATGATGATCTTCTTTCCATCCACTAGGGCATGTAACTGTACTTCCCCATTGATAGTTTTGGCTTTGACAGTAGACCAGAACTGTTCTATGCACGAAATGTATATAGTGGGATTGATTGTTAGTGCATAATTTATAGGGTTTGCACTCAGAAAATCCACAATTTGTTCAAACCCTTCACTTTTAGCGGGTTTAGACAAAAAAGCGACCATACTGTGAGTATCTGCAAACTTTAGATTCGCCATTTGTGTTGGGTTTTGATGATGGATGATAAAATTGAGTTAGGGTTTATGATTAGAGAGTATTTGAAAGAGTAACATCGATTAAATGAGTGAATGAAACCCTTAATTGAAGTATTTATGAAAATACCCTCAACAGCATTAACTGTCACCAGTAGTAGTAAGTTATGCCTGACAGCATTAACTTTCAACAGTAGTAGTAAGTTTATGCCTAGCAGCATTAACTTTCACCAGCAGTTGTAAGTTTATGCCTAGCAGCATTAACTTTTACCAGCAGTATTAAGTTTATGCCTAGCATCATTAACTTTTACTAGCAGTATTAACTCTAATTCCATTCCAAACACTCTGTCTATTTTTAATATATTCAACTCTCTTTCTGTTTTTCAACTCACCACTTCTCTTAATTTTTTTTCTCACCAAATCACTCTGTTTGTTTTTACACATCCCTCTTTCTGTTTTTATTCTCACCAACTCTCTCAATTCTTTTTCTTACCAAATCACTCTGTATGTTTTTATACAGCTCTTCCATTATCAATCTAACACTTTTCTTTGCTTTTCCTGCAAAATGTTAGTCCAAAAACCAAGAAAACACAAGCCATAGCAAATTTCACAATTTTCACAATACTAATTCATACAAAACTTTACAAAAACATAAAGAGATAAAAGATTTTAGAGATTTAACATTCCAATACTAGCAATCAAATATTGAAATATGCTCACATCAAAAGCTTTTGTACGCAAATCTGCAACATTTTTGTCAGTATGAATTTTGACCATTTGAATCAATTTCTTTTCATTGCAATCTTGAATAAAATGATGTCTCGTCTATATATGCTTTGTTTTTAAACGAAAAACAGAATTTTTAATTATGCAAATAGTACTGTTATTATCAATAAAGATTTTGGTATGCAAGAAATTGTACCCATAATCAAGT
>BQNB010213458.1:0-10060 GCA_026074375.1 Tanacetum coccineum
ACATCACTTATGTATAGCCGGAACATATCCCACTTAGATTTATTTAGATATGAAGTTGCGAGTGATAGCGCTTCAGAAGGGATGTATGTATGACGTGTTGCGGTTATTATCAAGAGTGACTAGTAAACAAAACCCACACTAGACAACAATGTAGATAGAACCGATGATACAAACATCATGTTAGATGTCACTATAGTAGATCTTTCATTCATGACGTTGTTGGCCAGAAGTTCGTTGGCAGTGTCCCGGTCGTATTTCCAGACAAGTGGCAGATAATTATCAATCCCCTTATGGTAGTTAGCAATCCGTTAAATGCCATGCTCATGCATGTCGTTGCAACTTTTTGATGTGCCCACACCATTTCCAACCTCGCGTCCCTTATTGCTTCCAGCTACGTTGTTTCTCACATCCGAGCAAGAGTTGCAAATTCTTTTTTTCCTTATTTTTGGGATGGTGAACGACACATGTTGATCCGTGACGATCCTTGTTGAAAGTTGCGGAAAAAAATTGGTAAAAAAGAAACAGAAAATGAGAAACAAAGGTTTCAGAAAGACAGTCAACAAAGAAATGGTCATGCAATTATTTCGGTCAATAGCCGTTAGGATTACACCTACGATTCTACCTAAAATATTGGAGGAATAAGATGGACTCTTTCAACTAAATGTCATGCATGGCAGAATCATGCATGAGAAAAAAAAATGCTCATTTTAAACCCACTTAGCCTTCTATGTACTATTTTCATTATAAATAGCATAGCATGGAAGAGAATTAGGGAGCCTAAACTACTTGCACATTGTAAACTTAGAAAATCTGTACGTGTGTGATTTTGTTTAGAGAGAAAACTATTAATACAAAGAATCATTTCCCCAAAACATATTGTGTTCACATATTCATTTGCTATAATTCAAATCATCTGTTTGTACATTCGTTTACTCATTTTGTGTTCGAAATTGTAAACGGATCACATGTTTGGAAACTTTACCTCGCGATCGATACTTAGATGAGATGTTTATAGGGTTAATACACAAAATGTTACTAAAGTTTGCTCAAAAGTTCATTTAAGTTACTAAAGTTTTTTTGGTTACAAAAAGATTACCTAAGTTTACTCAAGTATACATGTGAATTTTTTTAAGGGTAAATAAGCCAAATAATAAGCCTCTTTGTAAATGTTTAGTAACCCAAAAAATAAATCCGTATAATTGAGTAACCTCGTTGTAACTGTTTTAAAGGTTTAGTAACCCAAATGTTAAATCTGTATACTTGAGTAACCTATTTGAAACGAAAAAAACTTTAGTAGCTTAGGTGAATATTTGAGCAAACTTTAGTAACATATTTGTGCATTAACCATGTTTATATCCTTATTCTTAACATATGAAAGAACGCGACCCATGGTGCTCTGATCCACGGAATCATATGTGAATGATCGAGATGTTCGTATTCCTGTCCTTAAGATACTACATATCTCCATAGTTTAAAGCTTTTTGGCTAAAGTAACCATGGTGACAAGTTGGCAATCCCCCAAATTCATTCTTATGTAAACTAACCTTTTTTTATAACGAATGTGTTATTTGGTAGCTTCTTTTATATTGGTCACACTTGATAACATGTTGTAAAATTATCACGCTTATAACGAATGTGTTATTTGGTAGCTTCTTTTATAACGAATGTGTTATTTGTGATTGAACACATAAAATCAAGCATTGTTTTTTGCAACTAACTATTTACATGATAAACAAAATCTAAGATACCTAGTCAAATTGGTGTTTTGTTTCGCTAGAAAATATGATCGAAACTTAAGAGTCTTGTAAAAGTAAAGACCATAACCTCAAAATCAAGCAAAGTCAACATCACAAAAACTATATACGATGACCAAATGCAAAAAAAATAATAAGAATTATAAATATTTATAAAAAAACTTAATCATATTAATCGGTGTGAAAATAAAACTAGTGTATAACACGTGATATTATATTCAATTCTAAACAAGCATAATGTCACTTTAAACCTACCCAAAAAAGATCACCAACGATGATCCGCTCGATGATTAACATAAAATAACGAAATTAATGAACCCTTCTTGGGAATCAATGTGTCAAGTACTTGCTATAACAATACAAATGAATAAACAATTGTTACAACTTCTAAAAACCAGTAATTGGTTTTGTGCTTTGGAATAAAGACGAAATTTTAGTTATCAAATTCGTTTAAAGGTTTTTCGCTAAAGTAACCAAGTTGGCAAGTTACAAAAACTCATTTTTATCAAATTCGTTTAAAGGTTTTTCGCTAAAGTAACCACTTTTGTTTACAACTTTCATCAATGTGGGACAGTTTGTTATTCCGTAAAATTATCAACTGCAGTTAATATTAAACGTAAAATCATTAATTGTAACGTAATATTAAACTTCTTTCAAAAACGTAAAATCATTAATTGTAATGTAATATTAAACTTTTAAAAAAAATAAAGACGGAATGTATTTTAGGAGTCACGAACGAGGCCCTCGATTTAAAGCATTCTCGCTAGCACATAAGTAACCGATGGGACAAGTTGGCAACTACTAAAATTCATATTTATCTCAATTGGCCCTTTGTTATATGATTCGACTTACATACCCACTTTCGGTTGTAATTTCCACCAATGTGGGACTACAAAAAATGTGTTATTTGCTAGCTTCCTTCACACTTGCAAACAGGTTGTAAAATTATTATGCTTATAAGACTAGGTTTAACACAATTACACGCTATGGTGCCAAAATACATGCTTTAATTTCACTAGTACTAATAGACAAATAGTAAAAGTTTTCTTAGTAGAATCATGTGAGATGCATTAAACTGTTTTGCTAAAAAGTTAACCACGAAGTGTCTTTGTACTTCCATCACCCGTTTTTGCATTTCCAAACACTTCGAAAAAGGTATATCTTGCAATATTCTTTTAAGATTCGGAATTTATGTACATGTATTTATACAGAAAATTGACTTCAATCCACACATCACTTCCCTATAACCGAAACATATCCCACATAGATTTATTTAGATATGAAGTTGCGAGTGCTAGGGCTAAAAAATCGATCTATGTAGGTAGGATGTGTTCCGGCTATTATTAACAGTCACTATATGTATTAGCTAGTTGAACACAAACACGTAAAACTACACGAGATACCAATATAGATTATAGATAAAACTAGTGATAAAGACTAGATAGTGATATGAAACTAACTGTGAGTTTCCACCATCGTAGATCTTTCAATCACGACGTTGTTGGCCAAAAGTTCGTTGGCAGTTCATTTGGCGGCAGATTGCCGGCCCCCTTATGGTAGTTAGCAATCCTTTAATTGCCACGCTCATGTCGTTCCAATTCTAGACGTGGCCATCATTAGCTGGTCCCGTTAAAAAACTACATTTTATAGTTCTTCAATATTGTTCGTTTCCTTACTTTGATATCTTTCAGAAATAGAAACAAGCACATGAGCAACTTTTTGTGAGGTTAGTCAAAGCTCAAACATTCATTGAGAATCAAAATAGGTAAGTTGGAATTTGAATGAGTTCACAAAGTAAAAGCGTTGCAAAGTAGCTAGATTAATCAAGGTTTTATGTGCCCGTGTGTTGCGTCAGTATTAAATAATAGCCGCATTCAAGTTCGAGCTTTTTTAATGTGAAACAAGCCGGTGTCAAATTTAGAATCGGCTCGTTTACAACCCTATTTAGAATAGGACACAACATAGTGAAAATGTGACTATATGTCAAGTTCAATAGCACGCGTGAAGGAGCAATGATGCATACATTCACTACAACAAAAGGGGTACATTTACACGCACATTGAGGCATGTTTACACGGTTATAGCCGTGGTTAATTTCAAAGTACACGCTTTACTTTGCGTGGCAAATATGGGCGTCAACAAATTTCTAAACATCAATGAGCGTGGATAAACTAACTTGATTGCCACACTTAAGAGCGTGGAGAATTTGAGTGAAAAAGTTTCAAAATTTGTCACAAACAAAAGTGTGGAGAATTTAATCAAAAGTCAACACTTTTAAGAGTGAGAAAGTTTCAAAACTACGCTCTATTTTGATAATTTTACAATTATGACCCTGTAATTTGAAACTTTTACAATTACAACCCTGTATTATAAAGAAAAACACAAATTTTGCAGCATAATAATTTTTAACCCTGTATTATAACAATTTCATATTTCATACAACATTATTTGTTAAACTAATTAACATCAAAATTTTGGATCCATGTGAAACATCAGATAGTAGTATTTTTACAAAATATGATTAAAGCTATCTTCTTCGATCTTCTGTCTTCAACTACTGAAATCCATTAGAAGCGTTGATCTTTTGTCTTCAACGATTTCCTAAATAATGAGAAAGAAAACCAAAAATTATAAAGAGGGTGAGCACACGAAGTACGGATTTATGGAGCATACCTACAGTTCAAAGTATACCAAAAGTATATATCTGATTATCGGCGTAACCTAAATTTCTAAAAGCTTTATCTCCAACTGGCTAACTTGTAAACTTTAAAAGCCAGCTAAAATGGGTCAGACATGTAAAAAATATTCTCATACTTGGTGCTTACAAGCTCTTAACTTAGGTTATATAGAGAAAAAGAACTTATTATAATAGTACGATATACACATACTTGGGGGCTGACCCGTTATGACTGGTTTGATTGTCACAACCCACCTATACTTAGTCAAAAACGTAAAATGGCATCAGGTAGAATATAGTCTATGAAAATGGAAATGACTCTTTCAACTGTCACAAGGTCAAGGCTATTTCTGGCAACTAACACTTAGATGACTATTTTTGGCCAATAAGTTTTTCATTACAGAGCTATTGTTCTGCACTTTTGCCAGTATGGCAAAAGAGTCCAAATAGTGAGCGTTTGGATGGCACGTGTGGCCTAGACATCATACTCGTGTAGACACGTGGGTATATTAACCAACATATAGCCCCAACAAAACAGGTAGATAACTTCCTAGTAGCAAACCTTATTACAGTCCATTTCATTCGAGTTACACTTAGGTGGATTAATGCACATAGAGTTTTCAAACCACGTCTTTTTTAGCAGAAGATCTAACCTGCGACCTCATTACAACATCAGCAAAAGCACATCATAGCTATGAAGACCTCACAAGGCTTCCGCAACTACATTTCATAGACATAAGCATGAACCGTTAACTATCTAATGATATAGACATAAGCATTTCATATAATAGATGCTAGATTGCGATGTAACACCAAGTAATCGGAGTACATTGAAAAAGCAAAAAGATAATTGAACTAATAGTTTTACAACTTTTAGCATTAATGGTATACTATTTAACGATATAGTACACCACAATCCATCAAAATAAATTCAGAAAACTGAACAAAATATTATATTGATAAAAAAAGAGAAAAAAACCTCATCAAATACACTTTCAACATCAATGTCGTCGACATCTGACCTCTCCATCCGTTGCTTGAGTAAATCAACCGCCGTGCTATTTAAGTTAAAACAAGTGACTGAGTAAAACATGTAATATCACACAAATAGAGCTCACCTTCTGATTGAATGTGCTCCTGCAAGTAGTTCACCATTTTATAACATTAATAACAGAAGGTTTATGAAAGTTTTCTAACCTTCATGATAACTTCTTCACTATTGCAATTGCCGATAATATAACTGAAAGTATGATAATCCAGTTTGACATTTGAAGCATCCATTTGCTTAAGAACCATCGGTCCCTTTTGGAAGTTTTTCTGCAAAAAGAGAATAACGAGAGAGTAAGTCAATTGTGCACAATCTGGCAAAAAAGAACAGTGTGAATGCAATTGTGACTGCCAGTGTGAATTACCATTTAACTATTGATCCGAAATAATATTACGATTATCGTAATATAGTTTTTTGTATCATGATTAATACGTAACAAAAAAATGGAATCATTTAACCATGACATGACCATAGCATTACAAGTGTTGACACACTCCATTAAGGCCCATGCCACCAAAGATCAACTTATGTAACACTTTGATGCTTTTAAAATCCAACGTTTGTCGCAATCCAACTCTTCAAAAACCTAATCATAAAGCTACACTTTAAGTATTAACTTAAGACACGTAGCCATATTCGCAGTTAATACCTAAAGGAACTCATATATTCTATCCCAAACAAATGCTTAAGTTCAACAAGTGAGATCCAAAAACAGTTAGTTAAATCATTACTATGAACATATTGTAACTTCATTGAAAAACACAAATTTTACTAATAACTAATGAGTTTATCCCTCACGACACAAACTTCCCCAAAATTTCCGCCATCTTACGCTCTCTGACAATGTACACGCACGTCTTTATAAAAGATAACCAAAACAACAAACACAAACAACTACTCTACACGCTTTAGCTTATACAAAACCTAGGTAATTACCGAGATAATCACCAAAGCTTAATTAAAATGCACACCTTCATAAATCATGAATTCGGATTGGTATAGCCTAAGTTACGACTAAAGGTTCAAATTGAATAACAATTTACACATACATCATAAATCAATCACATGAGTAAAATTACATAAAATGCAGAACAAATTAGGTCAGATTGGACTCACAGTGATGAATGAACCAACATAAAGCCGTGAACAGTGACTGACTGTAATAACGTCGCCTTAATCGGAAAAGATGATCGGAGCACGTCACCGGAGGCAGAGATAGGAACAAGTTACTAAAGACGATGATCGAAGCACTTCACCGGAGGTGGAGATAGGAGCACATCATCGGAGCTTTCCAAAAACCCTAGCTGATTGAAATAACCAGAAAATAAATATTGAGAGAATTTTTGCTAATTGAGATTTGGGAAAAATGCAATTTAATTGAGGAGATATACGGGTGACACGTATTCAAAAAAAAAGTCCACGCTTTTCTTTGTGAAAAGCAGGTGTAAGTTGTTTATTAGCGTGGCATAAGACAAATTCAAACTCCAAATTCAAACTCCACGATTTTAAATCCGTGGCAAAATAACCGTGGATATTTTAACTATTTCTTGTAGTGATTCCCAACAATTACAGTTCAAAAGACTACCTTTTATAGTTCTTCAATATTGTTCGTTCGTTACATTGCCTTGATAATTTTCAGAAAAAGAGACAAACACAAAAACAAAAGCAAGACACGAGTAACTTTTTGTGAGGTTAGTCAAAGCTCGAACATTCATTGAGAATCAAGATAGTTAAGTTGGAATTTCAATGAGTTAACAAACTAAAGTGTTGCAAACTATATTAATCAAGATCATTGGGCGAATGACAAAGACCCGTAACGTAACAAGAAAGCTAAATGCAATAGTGATTTTTTGGTAGACTCTTAACAAATATATAGTCATGGTAAACTAAACAAACACTCTAATCAATTCAATCAACTTGATAAATGAGAAATATAAACCCTTTTTCCAAAAAAATAAAGAATGAATGAATGTGTTTTGACGCCTGGCAAAATGACACAATGTTGTGCAAGTAGCGCAGTGACAAGTTCGCAATGTGATTTCCTACCTTCCTTTATATTGTTCACATTTGCAAACATTTTGTAAACTTATATGATTCTACATATAATACCCACTTTTGGTTACAACCTCCACCAATGTGGGACAATTTGCTTAAAGGGAGACAACAAATGTGTTATCTCCTACCTTCTTTTATATTGTTCACACTTGCAAACATGTTGTAAAAGTATAACTCTCTGATTATCACACTTACATATATTCGAGCCCATTTCTTCAGAACATGCATATATAGTCTAGCATAAAGTTATAAAGTTAATACTATAGAACTCAACCATACAATTAGAGTAGTTTACTTTAGTGACAATAAGTGTAAAGAAACATGGTCTCATAACTAATCAAGCTTTAAGAATTAATGTGTCTATAGTTATCACTTTTGGATTAAAAAGTGAACATATATTATCTACATATTTATGTGATTGAGTGCATATTGAGGTGAATGACCATGTTTTTCGACAAAAGATCTGTGATTCAAATTAAGCGAAAGCCGCCGTTGTTTGGCGGCTTGCTCGTGGTCCTCTCTTGACAAACTTGAATTGGCGGAAGTGTGGATGTTCCCTCGTTGTGTCGTTAGCGTAATGCCTTAGTAGGTGGGGCATTTCGTACTACATCCCTAGTCAGTTAACCCATAATGTTCATAACAAGCAAAAGAACCCGCGCGTTGCGACGGGGCTAATTTTTTTCCGAATAAATTTTTTTTTACGTTTCGGGGTTTTTTTTTTTTGCGATGCGTTATGGCGCGGCTAATTTTTAATATTTTCTTTTTTTTATGATTCGGGGAAAAAAAATTTGCGTTGGGACGGGCTAATTTTTTCCCGAATATTTTCTTTTTTTGGGACGGTTTTGTAAATTTTTTTACGGGAATTTTTGTGTAAGAAAATCGTAAATAGTTAAAAGGTGAGGGTCCGTTTTGTATATTTTTTTTTTACTAATTTTTTGGTTAATTTTTTTCCCGGATATTTCTTTTTTTTGTACGATTCGAATTTTTTTTTGCGTTGGGACGGGTTAATTTTTTCCCGAATATTTTTTTTTTTTGGATGGTTCGATATCCTTTTTTTGGGCCGATGAATGTAAAAAAGTTGTGAACAATAAAAACTTGACGTGTTTTTTTTGTTAATTTTTTTACGGGATTTTTTGTGTAAGAAAATCGTAAATAGTTAAAAGTTGAGAGACCGTTTTATATTTTTTTTATCTGAATAAATCAGAACTTTTGTAAAAAAAAAATTCCCTCCTATTTTGTACATATAAGTTTAAAAAAAAACAAAAACAAAATAATTAAAAAAAATCGGGCTGGCCCAAAATGAGAGCCCATTGAGCCCAGCCATAGCCCATTGGTAAAACGACAGCGGATTTGACCGCTAATGTGTATATTTATAATATCTTCAAGGGTGTGCGTGTTATGATTTGTTGTGGAGTATTTAGTCATGGAAGGTCGAGGTGTTGCACTCGCTTGTTTGAAACAAAGACTTGTGAGCAACTTATGGATTTCTTACTCAAAATTCAGGCCACTATCGTCTTTAGTTTTAAAATCAACAAAGAAAGAAGAAAAATGAATTGATTAGGTTAAATTGGGTTGCTATTATAGTTAATGATTTTTAAGTTTACACCTTCATCATTTTCACCTGCACAACGTCTTCTCTCTCATTTGCACTTTCTCACAACTTTTATTCTAGTAATAATCACTCATCGTTTTCCATTTGGATTTGTCCCGCTAAATACACATACAAAAAAAAATACTCATACATACACACAACATTTAATTTACATGGTGGTGGACTCGTGCCCACCACCGCCTCCTCTTATTTTTTATACCACGTGTGACCACTTTGGAGTGTAACAAAACACTAGTGTGAACTTCTGCTCGGTTACATCTGGTGTAAGCTTCTTGATCTTGTCATTGGTAAGGTGGGACATCTTAGACAAAACTGAGAAACATGGATTAGGATCGGTTTAGTAATGACGGGATCCACCAGTGGCGGACCCAAGAAATTAAAAGACAGGGGCAAAAAAATTTATGTTGACAAAAGTCGTTGTGCACACTAAAATGAAGACATAGATACAAGCAAGATTGCAAAAATCGCTAGGCGCTAGCTAGGCGGTCGGGTAACGCCTAGCGATTAATCGGTTAGGCAGGGATTAATCGGGGATTAATCGGATTGGACTTTATATATATATAATTATAAAATTTTGAAAATATATGCCCGAATTTCTAGATTTAGCCGATTTTGTCCGATTAATCCTTGATTTGGCCGATTTCTATCCGTAACCGAGTTGACCAATTTAGCCGATTTTTATCCGATTTATGCCCGATTTGGCCAATTTTTATCCAATTAATCGGTATGTCGACCGATTTTTGACTAAAACGATTAATAAGGCCGATTAGTAAAAATCAAGACGGTTAATCCTCGCCTAGTGCCTAGACGCTTATTAATCGGCCGCCTAGGCCGATTTTTGCAACACTGGATACAAGGTTTTTAAATTGTTTGTCTTCAAGGTGGGGGCAATTTGAATTTGCGATGGGGATGCA
>BQNB010213460.1:0-10060 GCA_026074375.1 Tanacetum coccineum
TTACAAAACTGTAAGCTAGAGTTGTGCATAAGCTTCATCTTGTGAGGTTGAATCCTTTGAACATGATTAACTAAATGTTGAAACTTTTCATCTTGAGAGGATACTGTAATATCCTCTTTATCCCCCCCACACACAAGTTGGTATAGAGTAAGGATTACATATGCCCAACTTGGAGAGACAATTATAATGAAGATATCTGCATAAGCCCTTTGTAAAGATGTCCGCTACTTGAGATTTTGAGGGAACAAATGTAGGAAGAATGGCTCCTGTCTTGACTTTATCCCTAACAAAATAACAGTCAATTTCAATGTGTTTAGTTCTGGCATGATGTATAGGATTAGATGCCAATGCTATTGTGGAAGCATTATCACACGGAATAAAAACAGGTAGAGGAATGTTGATTTGTAGATCTTTGAGAAGGCATATTAGCCAACTAATTTCACAAGTATTATCTGCTAAGGCTATATACTCTGCTTCTGTAGAGGATCTTAAAACAACTCCTTGCCTTTTAGATTGCCAGGAGATCAAGCTTGTGCCCAGAAAGATGCCATAGCCAGAAACAAATCTTCTTGAGAAAGAACAACTAGCCCAGTCACTATCACAATAGGTAAGGAGTTATAGATTGTTGTTTGCTGGGAAGAATAACCCTTGTCCTGGACAAAGTTTCAGATATCTAAGGACTCTAGTCAAAGCTGCCATGTGTGATGTTCTGGGTTCCTTTAGAAATTAACTTAAGGTTTAAGCTGCAAAAGATATATCTGGCCTAGTGATAGTAAGATATATCAATTTGCCAACTAAGGTTTTGTATAGCTTTAGGTCAGACAAAGGGATTCCATCAGTTAAGTTGAGTTTAGTGGTTGGTTCTAGGGGTGTAGCACATGGTTTTGAGTCCAACAAATTTGCTAATCTAAGAAGGTCCAAAGTATATTTCCTTTGAGACATGGCCAGACCTGTGGTGTTCCTTAAAAATTCTATACCAAGATAATAGTGAAGAGCACCTAAATCTTTGATACTAAAGATTTGATGGAGTTGAACCTTGAGTGAATCAATTAATTCCTTGTCTTGGCCTGTGATGAGGATATTATCTACATAGATGAGACCATAGATGAGAGAACCTTTGTGTTGATCCTATTTCAATAGATTGAATTCCTTATGCTTGTTTAAGGTTTAGTTATATTAGATAAATCTAACACAACTATAGTAAAAGCTTTGTTTGAATATATTAAAGATTATGTAGAATCTAATCTTTAATATTAAGAAGAATTATCAATGAAACAGTAAATCAATGAACATATAATTCAACAAATAAGCTCCAATATTAATAATAATAATAATACAAATACTCTCAAAGTATTAGGGTTACAAAAACCTTGAAGCTAATAAAAAGATTGATTTTTGGTTTTGGTGTGTATTGGTGTATCAATCTCTATGCCCTAGGACCTCCTTTTATACACCAAGGAGTCATACTCGGCTTACAATACTTTCTTAAGTATATAAAATCTTTTTTATAAATAACTAATACATATCAAGTAAGCAGTACTAATAAACAGTACTAACTTACACTAGCAATACTAACTTAACACTAGAAGTACTAACTTAACACTAGCAGTACTAATGATTGTTGGTTTTTTAAACTAAACCTTTTATATATATAATATATAATAAGTATAATCTAAAAATAATCAATGAAACCGAGAAGTAGTATAGAATATTCCCGGGTCGTTTATCCCCAACGAGGCTGTGCTAGAGAATCGGTACAGTCTAAAAATTGGAGTTTGAATGAGATTAATGATTTGAGAGTTTAGAAAGCTAAATTAATCAATAATAAGCAAAAACGATTGAGAAAAACCTAAAAATTATGAAATTAAACTGAAAAACGAGAGCAGGAATCCCGAACAAAGGGTCAAAAACCTAAAATCTTAAAAATTAACCCTACAAAGAATTTTTTTTTACTTCTAATCTACTCTAGGGGACTAATAATGAAGAATGAAAAATACTAGACCGAAAACGGAGTTAAAACGAGCTTTAAAATGAAAAAACAAAAACGGGGGTAAATCCCGTTCTTTAAAAAGTACGATTTTGCAAAAACGACCCTACGAACGATTTTCTATTTTTCCTAAGTGAAAACTGATAAAAGAAAATTTTCTAAAAAAGAAAAATATTTTTTTGATTTTTAATTAATTAAAAACAATTTTAAGGAAAATAAATAATTAAAAATAGTAAAGAGTTTTAGAAAAATCCTAAAAAATTACAGAAATTAGCTAAGGATGAGCTTAATCTACGAAAAATAAAATCAGGAAAGTAGGGCTTATAAATAAGCCCAGAAAAAGCAAAAACGCTTATGGGCTTATCGGGCTAACAAGTGCATAAAACAATAATGGATGTAGAGGCTAACGGATAGCCCTACCGGAGCCGAGTGGTAAGTGTGTGTGTGTTTGAGCTAGAGGTGAGGGGCTCAAGTCCCACTCACACACTTTTTTCTTTTGCTACAGTAACTTTTTTTAAAATTTTTTATTTTACAAACTAATTATGATGATATTTTTTATAACTACAACTTAATGTGAAAAGCTAGTAATAAGCCAGAAAAAGCTCTTAAAGACAGACAGATTGCTAAATTGAGCTTAAAGGCACATGTGGTTACTTTCTTTTTGACTTTAAGCACTCAATAAGCAATGAAAGTTAAAACTAAGCAAAAACAAGCTCAAAAGTATACTAATAAGCAAGAAAGAACAAAATTCAGCAACTAAAAAGCACTTAGTAAGCTAGAACAAAAATAAGCTATTTTCTACTTTAATATGCAAAACAAACAAAAATGCCTACTTAAAGCTTAAAAATAAGCAATCAAAAGGGCTTCCTAAGGTCTAAAACTAAGGGATGGTATTAAAGAGCTTATTGGCTTTCTAGAACTAGGGAGTAATAAAGACCGTTATTGGCTTTACTAAAAAAGCCAAAAGCTGAAGTAAGACACTAACAATAAGCTAGTAAAAGTAGGGGCTTGAAATGGTGGTTTAGCACCATGGCAGTTTCCAACAAAGGACTTTTTTTTCTTAAAAGTAACTTAAAAATAAGCTCTCCAAGAAGCTCAAAACATAAAATTAAAGTTAAAACTGATGAAAAATGAACTTAAGGTGAAGCTTATAATTAAAAATTCAAGACTTACAAAACGTAATTAGTCATCTGAGATTTGGACTAGAAAGTAAGTCATTTTTTTTTACTTCTAAAGACACAAAACTTTGGTTGTGAAATTATAACAAATTGCGAGGAAGACCAAAGTGGTTTAACCACTTGTTTTTACACTCTCAAATGACACAATATTGATCCTTAACTCAGGTTTTCTAAAGCTTAAGCAAATAAGCTCTTTGATCCTCTTTTAAAACCAACAGACTTAAGAAAACAATTAGAAAACTTGAAAAACACTTTTGGGCTGTGGAAATTTGTTGAAAAAAAACAGATTAACAATAGCTTAAATATGCTATTCAAAGCTTGCAAATTTACCACAACCCTGACATACCATTTTTGACCCATTTTCATATTATCCCCAAACACCCCTTTATATTTTAAACAACTTGATTTTACACTATTAAAGACTGAATTAAGCGATAAATTTTAAAGACAACTACTAAATATGCAATAATAAGCAATAAAAAGTAAAAAGACAAAGCAAATAAGCACTTGAAAAAGCAAATAAGCAAAAGGCAGAAATAAGCTATCTAAGGCAGTTTAACACTAAACTTTAAATTACAAGCATGAAACCAATAATAAGCATAAATAGCACATAAATAAGCAACTAGAGTAATAATAAGCTAAAATTAAGCATTTCTACAGTAGTAAGCTAAAAATTTAAAGAGAAATGTACCTTGACTCCTTGCTCAAAACAAGAGTATATGAAACCTAAATAAGCTCTAATCCTACCCAAGCTTATAAATAAGTTATACTAAGAACCCAATGAGCCTTCCATTACTGCTCATTCATCCATAAGCTTTTAATTCAGCACCCTTTTTTTTGGTCTTTTAAATTTTTGTATTTAAATTTGAACAGATTATAAGATTGCTTAGTTGAGAGCTTATATGAGCTTTTAAAAGAGACTTTAAGATAACTTAAGAACTTGGAACAAAAATTAAAACATAAAACTGAATTTTCATTAAACTTAAAAATTACAAGTACATAAAAAGTTTTAAACTGAGTTACACTAAACTTAAAAAAAAATTGAACTCCTTGCCTCAAGGGCTTACAAAGACTTATATAGAAAACAAGCTAGGGTTCTCTCTCTTTGGTCCTCTTGTCTTTTTGTCCTCTTCTTCCTTGTGCTAGTTTGCTGAGACAAATGAGTCATGTGTGTTTGTTATGTGTGTAGAAACACAAACCAATCCTAGCCATTCATTAATCTTGTTGCCCACTCAGGACGATCTAAACCCTTGAAAATTCTTGTCCAATGGTTGAGTTAGGGATTGCCAAGGTGGACGAGTGCCGATGTGGGGGTGGGGTTTGCTGGTGGTGATGGTTTTGGACGGGTATGAACAGTATTCGAGGAGGGGGAAGGTGACAGAGGTGAGGTTGTGATGTTGGCGGGAAATAGGGTTGGAAGATGTACAGTAGTTTAAACAAGGGTGAGGTTTGAGGTTTTGTCACAAATGGCCCCTCAAGTGTTATATGTCCTTTGCAAAACTCGTCCTTGTTTTGTTAAGTGTTTTGAAAGTTAGGCAGAAAAGGTCCCCCATTATTATATCATATATTGCAAATGAAGTCCTTTGTTGTTAATAGTTTAAGGGTAAGGCAGAATTTATAACACCCTCAAATCTGAGCACGCAGCGGAATGTTGAATATCTGAGGGCGTTACATTTATGGATCAATAGCACAAGATCTGAGAACGACTACTAAATGTGTCGTTTGAAAAAGATACATTGGATTAACAAAATACTTGTTTGTTACATAAGCTCATGGCTTCAAATTGTTCAACAATATAAATATAGCATTTGGTTTATAATAACAAATTTTCCCCCTAAAAGTGTAATAAAGACCCCCCCAAATCTTATAGTTTGACCTCTTCGTCATTATTGACTTCCTATGTCTCATCGCAACCACAGTGCTTATGACCTAAAAAAACTGTGCTTGTAAAAAAACGCAACAGAAAAGGTTTTGTGAATTCCATAGGTTTATGTAAACAACACTGCAAGGACCGCAAGACTTCTATGTTTATGATTAAGTAACATATGCCAAACATCATAAAAGTGATTACGTTTTCTAAACTCATGACACTGAAGCTAACATTATAATGCAAAATATATTTGCCAACAAGTGTCCCGTGAATGATGTGCAACCCCGCACATACCCAAATTCGACATGGTATGCGTTCGTATCCCCGGTGATAGCTAGTCACACCGAACGGGGATTGTCAATCCCCAATAATCTATCCTAACATTCGCCGCGCCCACACACTGTAATTCCCAATCACATCTATGCAATTAACAGTTCAGATCATGACATAAGGTTTAAGGTAACTCAGGCAAACACGTACATGTATAAAAATGGTACACTTGCCGTCCAATTGTAAATCACAGCATGTTCTCAACCCCAAGGATGTAAATCATTTATATAATTTAAAACAATAAGGCTATGAACTCACCTTTAGGAAATAGTCCTCTGATTGATAATATTATATATCCCACAGGTAGTGAATCACACCGTCCATACCTAAGTAAAAAACGGTCAAGTCTTAGTCTACATATTAAGGCTAATGACATCAATGTATAAACTATAAACAATTTCAAGTTTATTATATTTACAGTTATCACTCGTGTGGTGATGTACACGTTTATTCTTTCGTTTTCCTTGTTTGCTCTTGGGAAGGTGTAACGACTCTATACTACTTTTAAGTTTACAAGGTGTTAAGTATTAATAAATAAATACACCTATTTATCATTTCGCGACTTCAGTTATATAAGTAATCCGTATTATATCACGACTAGTCCGATACCATAAGTGTTTATTTTAAAATCACTTAATTTATATAAACGATACCCTTAAAGGGTTTCATTATTGGCAAAAATAGTCCTTAATAGTTTTAAAATAGAGTATTTTACCGTTTGACACCCCTGAGTTTTCCATATGATACGTTTAGTCCCTCTATGTGTACAAAAATTGTCATTTTTTGGTTCTTATGAAGTTTCGAACATCCCTCAAGTTAGAATGTCAAAAAAAGTATTATTAATGACTAGCAGTATAACAATTATTCTAGCAGTACTAACTCTGCTAGCAGTATAACTTCGGGCTAGCAATGACTGAACAATAGGCTAGCGGTAACTGAATCCTAACTCCTTGCTACATATTAACATCTTAAGCCTGGCAGTATTAACTTCTAATTTAGCTTGTATCATACAACCACTTATGAGTTACAAATTCTAGAGTTTTGTTTAGGCTCGTCGTGTTGGACACAGAAAGTTCAGGAAGGTCAACAATTGTATATTAAACACTACATAATAAACAATATATACTAGCAATACTAATTCCGCTACCAGTACTAACTTCTGCTAGCAGTACTAACTTCTGCTAGCAGTACTAACCCCATTTCGCATATACTATAGTGTACACATCCTTTATTGAGCAAAACGAGTTTGTTAAGTATTATGATACGTGACGTGAAAGTGTTTCTGTTTCCCAACAAGTTATCAAACCTCTCGGTTAAATATTTTACGTGTGCATGTCATAATTAAACATTCATGCTTATACACAAGATCTTTGTTACGTGCCTTATGGGCGTTTTGGTTCACCACACAAGTCTATAATATGTTGTATATTGAGAGACCCGGACATGGGTTGTGTCCATGCTAGGCACGACCCAGGTTTACTTGTTAAAACATAATAACCAGTGCCTTATACACAGAAGCAAACATTGAAAATTGAACTTGAACGTAGGCTAAGACACTTACAAGGGTCCTAGCTTCTTGGACGTGTGTGAATGCGAGCAATGTGGCAACCCACGTGTGTAAAACATGATCAATAACCAAACCCTAAGCTTCAAAACTTTGTAAATACCCAACCCTAGCTCGTGTAAACCTTTTTATATACCTTGTATGACAACTAGAAATGTATAGTGGTCGAATGAGATCAAGGGAGGTGTTTGTTTGCGGTTTGAAGCTCGAACAAAAAAAAATATATGTGTAGTTGTTTGAGAGTGTTTAGGGTGTATGTGAGTTTTTAAGAGTGTAAAGTGGTAAGATATGAGTGTGTTCTTATAGGCAAGATTGCTAGTTCACTCTCCTAGTTACACAAACAAAACCGAACGTGCCCTAGGTAGTGGTATTTAGGTTTTCTAGTTACTACACATGGTTTTCTTGCTAAAACCATTTAGTAACAATTCTTCGTTGTGATTGTTTTGTAACAAGATTTTGTGAGTTTAAACTTTAGGTAGCCCCATCAGGATATAAAACATTGAATGACATGAAGCACAAAAAACGGAAATAACAAATAAGAAACATCATGTTATCCACAAGGTTTTCGTTATTACTACACTGCCCCCCCAATACAAATGATCCTTTGGGGCTAAACTAACTAATACATAAACTAACTAACTATTAGACTCTCATTGGAGAGATCTAACTATGAATGAATGCATAAACTACATACCTTAGACCTCCTTTTATAGTATAAGGAGTCAAGGTTTACATGGAAACTAATAATGATAATAATGATAAAATCAATTAGTATTCTTTGACTAAATCATTATCTTTGACCAAATCATTATCTTTGACCAATTATTTAATCATTATCTTTGACCAAATCTTTCAATTCTTATCTTTTGTAGTATTCTTTGACTACAACTTTGGTCCTTCATGTTTCCTATCGTTGTTTCTATTTCTGTTTTGTCTTATCTACTCAAAATATAAATCCCCAACATCTTCCTACCCCCTAGTTGATAATGACAAAACCCAATAAGCACAACTTTCCCTTGAAGTTAATATACAAAAATGAAACTTCTTTCTTCCCCCTTTGTTTGTTATATAAGTAGGTCGTCAGTAGATAGGGCAACCTGTATGATGGTTAAACCATTTAATCAATAAGCTCCCCTGATAGTATGTTAACATCTCTTGAATCTCGAACCTCAGTAGGCTCTATGTAGTAATTTTGATGTAGAAAAAAAAGTATAACCCCTATTTGAAGAAGTAGAATTTCCCAAACTTGTGTCTTATATCTTGCACTATCCACGACGTTGAACTCATACTCCTAATGTATAAGCAGACCACAATCTCTTTGACAAAATCCCCATTCTCTATGTGAATACACTGAGCACAATAACGAACCTCCTTCAAGTATAGCAAATTGAGCATTAAGTACCCTAAATTTAAAATAACACACCTTTGCAGATTCGTCAAGTCCCCTTCCGCACCATAACAAAAAACCAAACTAGTTAACTTCAAATGTGTAAGACCCAATTTGAGAATTAAAAACAAAACCTGTGAAAGAATCAACTACAAATAACATAAGCATTAAACCAATTTTCTTCACTAATAAAGCCCTAAAAAAATGAGCCATTATTTCATCATCTATCCGAGATTCAAAACCATCCAAAAACCAAGTACTAATCCTAGATATCAAGAGCAACCCACTCTGATACCACTTGTTGAGAATCGTTTAGCCCATCTAGGATACAATAACATTGAATGACATGAAGCACAACGGAATAACAAATAAGAACATCAATGTTATCACAATTCAATGTTTCTATCTTGTTTCATTCGTGTTTTGTCTTATCAACTCAAAATATAAATCCCAACAATTTGCTTACCTAGACAAATCTTATGGATTTTTGTAATGGCATAATGCGATGAAATCGTGGCTGAGGAGGACAAAGGGAAAGAAATTTGGTTTAATACCAATGTATAATAGGTTAGTGGAAGACAATTAGGACAGTATTAATTAGTTAGGGGAAGTTAAATGTAACTGGTAGGATCATTAGTAGGAATTTTTTTAAGGATTCCTAGATGTATGTGTGTTACCGCCCTTATTGGCATTGACAACAAAAAGATTTAAGTTTTGTGTTAAAGCTTGGCAAATCCATGTGGGAGGTAGGGTTTATGATTGTGAAGGGTTTGGAGTGGTGTGGGGAGGTCAACGAGGTAAGATAATGACAGGAGAGAGGGTGGGAGTTTTGGCGGGAAATACGGGTTGAAGATATACAATATTTTGGGTGCAGGGGTGAGGTTTGGAGAAATGGCAAAGGTGGCCCTCAAAGGATATAGGTGGTATTACAAATTCAGTCCATGTGGTGTTTGACAGGTTTTAGGAAATGGCAAAATGAACCCTCCAAGTTATATATTGTTATTGCAAATGGAGTCCTTGTGGGGTATAAGTTTAATCAGTTGGCAGGATTAGCCCTTGTGGTATATCTTTAGTGATGTGGCAGAATCAACCCCTCAAAAGTATAAAATTGATTCCATCAATTTTCCTTATGAAATAAGTTTGGAACTTTGGCAGAATTAGTCCCTAAACTTGTACTTGGCCTTTTTCTTTTGATATTAATAGCTTAATGGGTTTATCTGGCCCATTAGATGGGTGCGGGTTGGCCCATTAAGTTATTTCTTCATTTACGGCTTCGGAATTGACTTTGACTTTTGTCGGGGTTGACTTTGACTTTCTTGGCTTTTGCTTTGATTTGACTTTGGCTTTTCCATGCTTCTCCATTCCATGCTTGGTTTTGTCCGTTTTTTGCTTTATTTTTGTCTTTTTGTCGGATATCCGTTTCCTGCACAAAATAAGTGAAAACATACAAATACAATGTATTTTTGGTACGTTTTTGGTCATTTAAGTCCGTTTTTAATGGATAAAGGTATGTGTAATTAAACGCATACCAGTTACCATGACTCAAAATCAGTCTTGTCAAGCATTGAAGGGCGGGTATCAGAACCTGCCGCTTGGACACCTTCTGACTAATTGGACATTTTAACTTATTGTGAAATGATATGATTGGATCGATCAATGATTGGTGATTGTATGTTAAAAGTGGTGAAGTGAAATTAAGTGTTTTTGTTGTTTTGGTTTGTAACTTGTTAAGTTTGAAAGTAGT
>BQNB010213463.1:0-10059 GCA_026074375.1 Tanacetum coccineum
AAAAATGGTTTCTAGGGTACAAATTATTTATGCATTAAACAACAAGGAATGCATCTTGAAAAATGATTTGGATGACATTGACTCTTTTATTAGCGTTTTCGTTTGACATTTGTGGATGTTAATTAATAATGAGTTCTGTGTATTTACATATATATGTAAAAGGAGTTTGTTCTATTTGGTTTCTATGTGTAGTTCGTTGTGAAAATTGAAGGCCAATAAGGATCAAATTGCTAACACCATGTCCAAGTTATCTACGGGCACAAAGTACTCGACTTATGAAGAGTACACATGCAAATTTCTGTACAGAACACAGACGAACGAACTTTCAGACCAGCCTAGGGTGCGTTGTTTAACAATGTTTAAAGAACAATTATGTATCTTGCTATTCGTTTTGAACAGGTTTCTATTTCATTGGCTAGAATAAGCAAGATGTGCATTAATCATGTCTTGAAACCAAACCATCTTAGGGTGATGTGTCCGTCGTGGTATTGAGGAATCAGTTCTAAACTTTTTGTTATAATAGAAAAATTTTCTTAAGAAATGTAAATTTACCTTATTATTCTTTTGTGAGATCACGTTGCTTTTATTACTAAATGGTCAACAAAATATTTAAGGGTAAGGATCCTCTCAAGTTACTCATAACTTGATCAATCAAGTTGGATCATTATTGGCCATTAGATTTAATCAATGGTTAAGATTAAATGATATTTATTTACTTCTCTCTCTTTTAAATGTATATTAAATAGAATTATTGTTGCCTTACTGTATCAAATTCCATTCCGATGCGAGGTTCGCATCAAAAACTGTCGTGGATCTCCAAAATGTAAGTTAAAAAATAAGCAACCAAATTATCAACAACTATTACAAAGATCAGCAACAACAATGATATCAAGTATATGCGTACCTTGGTTTAGGAATATATGATTCTTTTTCTTGGCTACAAGAGTCACTGTTCTTGTCATCCATTTTTTTATTGAATATCTTTTGATTCAATAATATCACTTTGCTGGACATGTAACAAAAATGAAGGAGAATATGACTAACTGATCGAGATGGGATATGATCATAATTTGGAGGGAATCAATAAAAAAATGGAATTGGAGGGAAAAACAATAATGACAGGATATGAGAGAGAAACAAATAATATTAGTTGATAGAGAGAAGTAAATAAATATCATTTAATCTTAATGATTGATTAAATCTAATGGCCAACATAACAATTATGAAATCTATGTAATGAAGCTCAGGTGGCGTGGTGACTATTACAATTTGATAGGAAAATGGGGTAAAATTGTGAGAAGGAAG
Organism: Tanacetum coccineum; assembly: GCA_026074375.1. Classification (NCBI taxonomy): domain Eukaryota; kingdom Viridiplantae; phylum Streptophyta; class Magnoliopsida; order Asterales; family Asteraceae; genus Tanacetum; species Tanacetum coccineum. Next base: position 1,306 of record BQNB010213463.1, read on the forward strand.
GGACTCGGGGCTGGTAAAGAGATCAAGATCCGTTGGGCTAATGGGTCCTTACACTTTTCTGTCCCTTATGAGCCAGTTCTTCAAACATCAATGCCAGTTATGATGAGTCATCATCATGATGAGTGGCCAATTTGGAAGGTGCTGACATTATCTGACGTGGATATAAAGCATCCATTCCTTACGCTACCTGGAAAATCAATTGAAGATCATATTCTCTTGTATTGGGTGTCACAGGCACGGGAGCACTTAAGAAATGAGCATCAAATTAATGTTAATGCTCGAGATGACTATACAGTGCTGTCTTTTTAATGAAGCTGAAATGGCGAGGAAGTTACTATTATCTTATTGGCAAATGGGGTCAAATCATCACAGGGAAGACATTGGAAGTTGGTCAGGAGATTAGAGTTCGTTGGGATAACGGGTACTTGGTTTTCTAAGTCGCTTGATGATGGTGATATATTTTACTGATTGTTCATAGAAATTTGACCAACAGACTCAAGTTGCATCTATCGGATGGTGTCATTATGTAAACCCAGACATGAACCATTTTTTGTTTCAAGACTGTTTCTTGGTCATGAGTGATTTAAGCATAGAAGTCCAATGACAGGAATTAAAAAGAGTTTTCATATTAAATCACATTTTTTTTATCTTTCTGCATATTATCGCGTGTAAACTGTTTGACATTGATAAGACATTTTTACTAGTTTGTTGATTATGAAACAATAATAGTGGGGAAAGTAGGTTGTGTCTAGATCATTTTTAGTGATATTGATGTTGGGTGCACAAGAAAGATTTTGAAACAGAAATCATCAGATATACAGCACATCCGTATAGTACATCGGGATTATGATGATCATAATATTGTTAGATACTAAATATGAGTACTGCACACGACAATGTTCGTTGTGACATGCCACCATGATAAAGGATTGAATTATCTAGTTCAACGATAATTTAGATCCTAAATATAAGCATAAAGAGGTAAGAAACAATGATCCTACAAATGAGCCTAAACATGTTCATAACCCTTTCTTGATTTGACAATGACATTTATCACGTTTATGCTTATGCTAAGTGTGACTTGAATACATATCAGGAGTATATGAAAACTGTTATAGAGAAGTATACAAGCAATCCATAACAAATAAACATGATACGGATAAAAATGTTATTGACAATACTATGTTGCGGCAAGCAGATATTAACCATGGTATGAACAAAAAAAGGATATACAGAGATTGACAACAAAGATGGTGGAAGAACATGCTAAAAATTGGATACATTCACAAGCAATTAACCATACATTATTGAGAAACTAGGTTGCGGCAAATAGGGAACAACGTTGTGATGTATCTGGTTTTGTAACAAATCTGGAGTGTAGAAACTTCTGAAAATGTATTCAAAATTTAGGTCATGTGCCACTTTAATGTATCATGAACTAGCAAAATATACTCCATAATTTTTAAGACAGTCAACCCTGAATTATATGATTGCAATTACACATTCTGAACAATTCCACTGATTTGTTGATCATCACTCTTCAGTATCTCTTCTACATTTACTCATGACGAGGATCCAAAAGTAAATATTCAAAGGTGGGGTATCTAAAATGCATCCCTTATGAATACACATGAGTTTGGTGGGAATAATCCATATATTCAAAGAATATAACCAACACTTACATTTGCCTTACATAACAATATTCCTATATTGCTAACTGACAATGGATATATATTTAGAATGATAGATCATTCAAGGATTAAACATGCAAATATAGAATAACAATTATTATATGATTGCAAAACAAATACCAAGTATTTTCATTCATCAGAAAATAAAAACTATATTACAATTCCAAATTATCCAAATACTAATAAACACAGATTTACATGAGACTACTAGCCGGTATCATTCTTATTTTCTTAGTCAATTCAGCATGTTTTGGAAATGCTAAAGCCTTCATGAAAGGGTCAGCTAAGATGTCATCAGTGTCAACTTTTTCTATCCTCACATCACCTATTTTTATGGTTTTGCAAAGATAGTAAATTTTTACGCAAAAATGTCTTGCACATTTAGTGACTCCATGATCTTTCGCTATTGCTATGGATCTAGTATTATCACAATACATATTTATGGGTTTTTCAATTGAATTTACGAATCCATACAGCCTTTTTCAATGCATCAAAAGCAGCCATATATTCAGCATCTGTAATTGAAGTTGCAAAGATACTTTGCTTTGTGCTTTTTCAGTCAACACCTCCATTTAAAACGTATACATATCCAGTCTGAGACTTCTTGTCATTAACATCTGTCAGATATCTAGCATCAGTGTAGCAAGAAACTCTGAGCTCTCATTTCATATCACCTCCGTAAACAAGAAACATATCTTTTGTATTACGAAGATACTTTAGAACGTTCTGAACAGTAGTCCAGTGAATATCACTTAGAGTCTGTTGAAATCGACTTGCTATGTTTTGATCAAACACAACATCTGGAAGAGTACATCTTACAGCATACATAATTGATCCAATAGCCGAAGCGTATGGGATATTTTGCATGCGCTGAATTTCAGCACGTGTTGAAGCACCTTGTGATTTACTCAATTTCTGCTTTTCTTGCATTGGGATCGTGCCACGTTTGGAATTCTCCATATGAAATCTCTTCAAGAATTTCTCAATGTAAGAGCTTTGACATAAACCAATTAGTCGCTTTGATCTATCTCGGTAGATCTTGATTCTGAGAATATATGCAGCTTCTCCTAAATCTTTCATAGCCAAACATCTTCCAAGGTAGGATTTTACATCTTGTATCATTGGAATATTGTTTCACATGATCAATATGTCATCGACATACAAGATTAGGAAAGTGACATAACTCCCACTAGCTTTTACATATACACATGGCTCATCACAATTTTGATTGAATCCAAATTTCTTAATTTCACCATCAAATTGTTTATTCCATTGCCTAGATGCTTGTTTGGATACTTTTGGCTGAGATATCCATTAAGGAAGGCAGTTTTGACATCCATTTCTAAATCTCATAGTCATAAAATGCAGCTATGGCTATAAGAATCCTAATAGCTCTAATGTCTGCAACAGAAGAAAAGGTTTCTTCATAATCAATCACTGGGGTTTAAGTGAAGCCCTTTGCTACCAGACAAGCTTTATAAGTGTGTACAGCTCCATCCATGTCGGTCTTTTTTTGAAGCGCCATTTATAACTAACGGTTTTTGCTTCAGGAGGAAGCTCAACTAACTCCCAGACTTCGTTTTCTTTCATGGATTGCATCTCTACATTCATAGCATTAAGCCATTTGTCAGATTCATGATCCAACAATGTGGCTTTATAGTTAGCAGGTTCACTCTAACTCGTGTTCCTCAGCATCGATGTATAAACACATGCGATCTGAGGCATGGTGTGTCCTTATGGACCTACGAATGGGATTGATATCACTTTGTGGTTCATCAATTTCTTGATTATCCACTTCATGATCTAAGCTAGTGTTTATAGAAGGATGTGTATCTTCTTATTGAATAAATATAAGATCTTCTAAACTCCTACTTGCTTCATGATCTATGACTTCATTCTCAAAGAACTCAGCATTCCGGGCAACAAAATTTTTGTTCTCAGGTGGGTAGTACAAACTATTAGCACCCTTTTCTACCATGCACAATCCTTATTAGTAATAATATCTGACATCCATTTTCATAATCATAGAATTTAATATAGAATAGCACATCATCATCATGATTGACCTTGAAGTTATTAAACTAAAATAGTAAATCACATAGGAAAGAAAAGGTTGAAGTTAATCTAAAACACCTTCAAAATCTGGTTGTACATCTATATACCTTAGGTATATGACGTTTCGGCTCTTCTTTGGTGATTCAAGCACACCTAATGTCAACACAGTTTTAATGACGTAATAAGATTTGACGACAACCATCCTACAATCACCCAACACAACCTTTAACAACTCAGTATAAAAAATCAAGTGTCTCTTATTATTACATAGAACATAAGCAATTTTAATAAGCAAATCCTACACATAGCTAGTAGTTTCTCTATATACCTAAAACTCTAAAACTTAAAATCATAATAATCAGATCATTATCATGTCAAAGGCTCTGTAAATCTTCAATTCAGATTTCATTAATTTATAACCTATTTAATTATATATATTCTAGAAATTATTAGGATGCTTAATCATCAATTGAAGCACAATATCGCAAACATCAAATTTACAATAAATAAGCCATACCACATCAATTAAAGCACAATAACACAAACCACAACGTAATTAACAAAAAAACACAAAACCCCTAAATTATTACATAAATCAATAAGTCTTAAATTAATATACCTTAAATTCATTAACGTAAATACGTACCTAGGATTAATCAGATTAAGCAATTTTGATTTAGGTTTTCTTAGTCGCCAGATTTTTTTATATCGTATGTTTTTCTTCTTCTTTTTGTTTCTTGGGGTTATAAAGAGCGTGCTTTATTATCAACATATATAGATCAGTGTATTATATTAATTTTAGGTTTGACCCTTAATCTTTTTAAAAATTAACCCCACCAAATCAAAGTTTTGATTTTTTTATGTATTTGAGACATATGCTTTTTTGCCTTTTTTCCTCCAAAAAACGAAATCAAACAAAAATTTAGCTAAATTAAGTAGTACCTTAAGTTTTTTTAATTAAACATGTGTTAACAAAAATCTAAATTAAAAAATATTACAAAATAAGGGAAGAATTGATATTTGAAATACAAAATTCCCACTTGACGTTTTCCATTACTATATAAAAGATGACCATGAGCTTAGGTCCAATACAGATTAATAACATATATAAATGTTTTGACTTTGAATGTTGAATGTTGGCTTGACCTGAATGTTGACTTGACTTGAATATTAAATATTAACTTGACTTGAATGTTGAATGTTGACTTGACTTGAATGTTGAATATTGATTTGACTTTGAATGTTGACTAATACGCCCCTGCATTTGGAGCGGAATGAGGTCGGATGCTCAAACTGGATTGAAATTCTTCAAACAAGGTCGAGGTCAGTCCTTTGATGAAGATATAGACATACTCATAATGGGAGGGTACATGTAGAAATCTAACATGACCAGCGATAACCATATCACAGATGAAATGAATATAGATCTTAATGTGTTTCGTCAGTTGATGTTGAACAAGATTGACAGGCATGTAAATGGCACTAACGTTATCATAGTAGACAAGGGTGGCATCAGATAGAGGAGAATGTAACTCACGAAGCAGATTATGAAGCCATGCAGTCTCGACCACAATGTTAGCAACACCCCGGTATTCAGCTTCGGCAATGTAGCTGGAGAGGGTGTGCTGACATTTAGTGAACCACGATAATAAATTATCACCTAGAAAAACACAGTAACCTGAAGTTAGGGGTGTGCACGGTTCAGTTTGGTTTTGGCTAAAATGAAACCAAACCAAAATATTCGGTTTTTATAAAACCAAAAACCAAAACAGTTCAGTTTTGGCGGTTTGGTTTTTTGGTTTATTAGCTGTTTTGGTTTGTTTTTTCGGGTTTTTCGGTTTATAATCATTTGTGTTTGAGGCTAATTTATACCAACAAACTTGTTTTACGTAAAAAAATCTAATTATTCTTATTATTATTGTCAATTTGAGCCTAGTAATGTTTATCTAAAATGACACACACACACACATGCAAACTAACATACACATAGTATAATCATTGTCGCATATATAATGCTATATTGTCAAGTAAACGCATGTACACGACATATACACATATAAACGTTGAGATAAATATATTATAATTTCAACTACAAATGGATATGGATTAATAAATTTAAATTATATAGTTATTTATTTATATTATATTAGTTATATATTATTATAGAATACAACCAGTTTGGTTCGGTTTTTATTGTTCGGTTTTTAAACGAAAATCAAAATCGAACCTAACTTTTTGGTTTTTGAAAAAGTAAAAACCGAACCATCGGTTCTTAGTTTCAGTCGGTTATTTCAGCTTTGTTTTTTTGGTTTTCTGTTTGGTTTCGGTTTTTTTGGTTTTTCTACTCACCCCTACCTGAAGTGGACCGCCGAGTAGAGGGGCAGCCTGCCCAATCAAAATTGGTATAACCAACAACAGATGTGGTATTTATTGAATATAGGGGGAGACCATAATCTAAAGTTCCCTGAACATATCGTACGATGCGTTTAAGAGCAGCTAAATGTGGCTTGTGTGGAGCATTCATGTAAAGGAAAATTTGCTGCACTGCAAAAGACAGATCCGGGCGAGTGAATGTTTGATACTCTAGACCACATGCAAGACTATGATACATAGTAGGATCCTGAACTAGAACACCTTCAGGTTCTAGTTTGGACTCGGTATCAACTGGTGTTCGAGAAGGGTTGCAATTAGCCATTTGTGCAGGCTCAATAAGCTGAATAGTATATTTCCCTTGAGATAGAAACAATCCTGTAAAGTGACGAGTAGCAGGGATACCAAGAAAATAATTAAGTGCTCCGAGATCAGTCATATCAAACACACTATGTATAAAAGAAATAATCTGCTGAAGTAGGGTAGTACACAAAGCTTGTAGAATAATATCATCCACATATATAAGTAAATAAGCAACATGAGAACCCTGTCAGAGAATACATAAAGATGAATCACACCGACTGTAGTAAAAGCCAACCCGTGTGGCATAACCTGCAAATCTCTGAACCAAGCATGAGGTGCTTGCTTCAGTCCATATAGGGATCTCTGCAAAAGAAAAATATGATGTGGGTACCGAGAATCCCCAAATCTTGAAGCTCATGCATATAGACAGTCTTAGATAAATCACTGTTAAGAAATGCATTCTTAACATCAAGTTGATGAACAGGCCACTTGGGAGACACAACAAGGCTAAGAACGGTGCGAATGGTAGCTGGTTTGACAACTGGACTAAAGGATTCATCACAATCAATACCAAGTTACTGGCTACTTCCATTAGCAACTAAGCGAGTCTTGTAGCGGCTCAAAGTCCCGCCAGCATGAAACTTATGTTTAAATAACCACATAGATTGAACCATATTAACACTAAAGGGCCTCGGTACAAGAACCCAAGTACCATTTTTAACTAACACATAATACTCATCATACATAGCATTACGCCATTGTGGGTCTTTTATAGCAATTGTTGTAGATTTAGGAATACAGGAAATGGAAGATGTATGTAAGGATAACCGATTAATGGGATTAACAATGCTCGATTAAGACCTAGTAACCATGCAGTAAGTGCAGTTAGGTTCAATATCAGACAGTGGTTGGTACTGGTGGAGTGATTCGTGGTGGTGTTGGGCCTGCGATATTGGGCTTGGTGTTGCATCCGATTGGATTTGTGGGATAAGGGGAGACTATTAGGCTTGCGTTGGGTCACTGTTGGTTTGGATTGGATGTTGCGTGTGGTTATTGGGTTGAGAGTTTGTTTAGGCTTGCATTAGATCACTGTTCGGGTATTGGTGATTAGTATTTTAGGATTGGTTGGGTGGGTCATGTGCTTGATTTGATAGAGGTGTGACAAGAGTGTTTAACGGATCGCTAAGAAGTGGAGGAGGCATCGGGTCTAGAGAGGTGTATAAGGGTGGAGGATGTGGGTGTCATGAAGCAGTAAGTAATTTGAGTTTTGTTACAGGTGACGTGCCTAAAAAGAATGATTTTATTTGTTTGAATATCTAAACAATGAAAACTATGGTGATAGGCGGGAAAACCCAAAAAAACACGCGGGGTTGCTTGTGGCGCAAGCTTGTGAGGTAAGTGGAGGTGAGGGTAACAAAGACACCTAAAGATGCGTAAGCGGGAGTAGTTGGTTCTTTTTGAAATAGTTTTATGTAGAGGATTATGTTGTTAATAACAGTGGATGGGAGAAGGTTTAGTAGGTAAGTGTCTATATGAATAGCCTCGATCCAAAAGAAGGGTGGTAGATGTGCTTAAAAAAGGAGTGTATGAATGACGTTATTGATGGTTTGTATCATTCTTCTGCCTTGCCATTTGGTTAGGAGGTTTTTGGGCAAGAAAATCTAATTTGGATGCCATGATTAAAAAAAAGCATGTGGATTTGGTTATTGTCGAACTCACCACCAAGATCACATTAGAAACTCTTGATTTCGCATTTAAATTGATTTTTAACATACTTACGAAAATGCAAAAAGTTATCAAACATGTCAGATTTAGAACGAAGGGGATATATCCACAAAGAGTGAGAAAAATAATCAAGGAATAAGGCATAATATTTAAAACCACTAGAACCAACAATTGGAGAAGTCCATAAATCAAAATGGATCAAAAGAATGTTCAACAAAAGAATCTGAACTATAGAAAGGAAGTTTGACATGTTTGCCAAGGTGACAAGCATGACAAACATGTGGAGTCTTTTCTTTATTACATGAAATATACTAATGTGAAACAAGAGATCATAGCACTTGGTCACCGAGATGACTAAGACGTTGATGCCACATGGAGGGGCTTGTGGAAACAAAAGCAGTAGGGAGAATTGACGGTTTTGTAACTCAATAGAGATCACATAAGCTGTTAAACCGAAGGAAGATATGACGAGTCAAGAAATCCTTCACAGAAAAACCAAACACGTCAAATTCAATTATAACACCTCGTATTTTAGGTCATTATATGACATTATGTAATTCACAATTTATTTTTAGGGTTTTACGCGTTTGCTCTTAAACCGTAAACGTTA
>BQNB010213465.1:0-10059 GCA_026074375.1 Tanacetum coccineum
CGTAGATAACTTTTGGTGCTTCCGGGTATGCCTAAATGTATTTAATTGCGAAACGTAAACGTTTTACGCAACCAAATAAAAATAAAATATAAAAAGTCAATTATTACTTTCGAAAAAAATAAAATAATGTTTTTATCGTTTGTATAATGTTATCGTATAAGTAGGTCAATTTTCTTGTAAAATAATATTTATAAATTTAAAACTCGTATAAATATTATATAAATGATTCCAAAACGTTTCGCAAAATTTTTCATTAAAAACGAACCAACACTATTCATGTCAGGAAATAGTGTATAAAAATCATATTTCTCTTGTTTTATATGTTAAATGAAATTTTTTTAGCTTACGCGATTTTAACTATGTAATAGGGATTAAAAGTAGACGCGTACGAGACGGGAGAAAAAAAAATAAGTAGTGAATTAAATGGCGTCGTAATTGACCTGAAAATACGAAATGTTACACCTAAGTAGCGTTTAAACCACTATTGCCAGAGTTATCATGAATCATTAATTACCTTTAACCGACTGGCTGGTTAAGTAAGCGCGAGTGAATAAATAGATCTATTAGGACTAATAATCCCCATTCGGGTTTGGTAGTTCTTACTGGTCGGGTACTTGATGGACTGTGCAGGCCAACAGATGTATTTCATGTCGAAACTAGTTAGGTGGTCTTTGGTCGGACACTTGTAAGGGCAAGCATTATATTGTAGTGTACATGCCACTTTCCACTGTTAGCCTCGGTGTCATGAGCTTAGTGCAACGTAAATGCCTCTTTATGTGCAATTGTATCTCCTATAACTGTCACATACGTTTTGATATCATGTGGTCCACACTGAAAATATTTTAACTAAACCTATAAATTCACCAACCTTATGTTGACGTTTAAAGCATGTTTTTCTCAGGTGCTTAGCTTGGATGTCGTTGCTTGAATTATGTGAAGTTTTTTACCCGGACCGGTTTTTAAGAATTTGTCTATGTTTTTAAATACCGTTGTTGAAACTCATTTAAGCTTTTGCATTTTAACTCTTAAATCATTTGAATTGATCGATGGGTCGAAACGATGACCCCGTGACAAGTGGTATCAGAGCCAAGTCGAACCGAGGTGGACCGAAGCAGAATCGTTCAAGTTGTTCTCCCGAAAAGTTCTTAAAAGTGTTGGTTGAGCAAAGGTGGTGGGAGTGATCTCCTGGGATATTGATGAGTCAATATGATGTCGTGTGAAGTTCACAATATCGCATTCGATGGAAGCCAGAAGGAGTAATGGACTAATCCAAATGGTGGATGCAGTCGTTGCACGTTGGATCTTAAGTTGCCAGAAAGAGTAATGGACTAATCTTAGATGAAGTGTACTCGCTGCACGCTGGGACCCAAAGAGTTGAAAGTCGAATGTCCCTTTAAACCGTAAAGTCGGAGTAAAGCCAAATAATTTAAAGGATGTCGTTCGTCGATGCGAATGACCATGCACGAGGTCATGCATGAAATGGTGGTGGGAGAATGTCACAAGCCAAATTCTAAAGGGTCGGATTCTGCTTGGAAGGCATACATGAATGCGAGGGTTGCTGATTTATTCTTGTTGGTCTTGTTGGAGTACCCCAACGGTAAGGGTGTAGTACGTGCCACGAGTAGAGACTCGATATGGCACTACACTGGATGGGAGTTGGGGCCGCTCTCCTGATGAGTCCAAGGCAGGACGAAACCAGTGAACCTCTATCATACGCGAGATGGATGGATGGTCCTTATTGAGTAGAGGACACCACGCAGGGTCGAAACGATGACCCCGTGACAAGTGGTATCAGAGCCAAGTCAGATCGAGGCGGAACGAAGCAGAATCGTTTAAGTTGTTCTCCCGAAAAGTTCTTAAAAGTGTTGGTTGCGCAAAGGTGGTGGGAGTGATCTCCCGGGATATTGATGAGTCAATATGATGTTGTGTGGAGTTCACAATATCGCATTCGATGGAAGCCAGAAAGAGTAATGGACTAATCCAAATGGTGGATGACAGTCGTTGCACGCTGGATCTTTAGTCGCCAGAAAAAGTAATGGACTAATCCAAAATGGAGTGTAGTCGTTGCACGCTGGGACCCAAAGAGTTAAAAGTCGAATGTCCCTTTAAACCGTAAAGCCGGAGTAAAGCCAAATAATTTGAAGGATGTCGTTTGTCGGTACGAATAACCATGCATGAGGTCGTGCATGAAATGGTGGTGGGAGAATGTCACGAGCCAAATGACTTATTACTATTTTAATTAATGCAACGATGTTTATTTTCAAAACGTACCCTTAGAGGTTATTCTTTATGCTTTGTACTTGAGATATTCATGAAAGTCACGCCCCCGAACGCTTATTTTGGCGGGACCCTAGTTGGGGGTGTGACATCATAGGTGTATATCTTATTTACTATTGTCCTTCAAACTTTTGGGTTTACTGCTTAAACCTACGAGCTCACCAACATTATGTTAACGTTTTCGAGTATTCATTATTAGGTGATAAGATTTTTGAAGCCTAAGGAGTTAGTGCTTGTGACTTGGTTTGGTGAAACCTAATAAGAGACCCTTTTAGGGTCAATCACCATTACTTGTCCCGACATGTGGGATTTTAATACATTATAACTCTATTGTTGTGACATTTACATCGTAATGCAAGTCCCCGCTTGTATTCGATGTCGTTGAGACATTTTATGTTGAATGTTCATGTAGTAATTCTCTATTATGTTGTACCAATGCTTTATGACGGTTCTTCTATGTCACGGCTCGCGTTTTCGCCTGAGGTGGGGTGTGACATAACAAAATGTTTAACGTGTGTTAGCCAAAAGGACCATATACGCATTAAAAAATGTTGGGTACCAAAACCCCAAATGAACAGTAAATCGAACCCAAACACTCGCGTAGTCTTTAGGGACCAATGGTGAATTTAATCTCTCTTTTATTATCGAAAAGAGAAACTATAATTATATCAGAAAAAACTGCACTATCGATTGACCATATGGATGCATATTACCCTTATACACAATAGTGAAGCAAACGACAACATTTTGAGAGTTCAAAACGACGTCGTTTTGGTGTTGGGTCAGGCGGGTTTTGAGTGAAAGGCCAAAAACGACGCAGTTTAGGGGTGAAATGACATCGTTTAAGGGTTTCCTCTTCACTTTTATAAATCCATTAAACCGAAAGACGTCGTTTTGCTACTTTAAATAAAAATAAGGTAGAAACACATACACCACCTAAATGAATTTCTTACACTGGCTGTGGAGAAATCAGAGTATGCAACAATCATGCTACATATCGCTGAAAAACGTCGATGCGAATGTTGTTTCATGCATGTAATGATATCTTTTTACCTTTTTACTCCATTTAAGGTTTTAAGATGTGATTGGTTTAGGGCTTTTGGTCAGAATGATGGGTGGGGTGATTAATTACGGTTGACGTATTAATAGTTTGTTGAAAGTTTACTTTAGGTGTGACGCTTTCTGTTAGTTGTTTATCTTAGAGATAATGTGGTTGCATGTTGTATTGTTCTATGGATTGGTGCGTTTGCTTTTGATATTGTTGTTGCATGTTGTGGTTTTGCATTTTTTTTGTACGATTTAGGCTAATTATTGATTGTTATAATAAAGGTGTTGTGTGTTTGTGGGTCTAATTTGGATATTGTTGTTGCATGTAGCGGTTTTTCATATTTGTGGGTTGAAGTAAGTCTACTTTAAATTTAGTGTGGTGTTTGTGTTGGACATTTAAATGTTGAATTTGTGTTTTAGCGGGTAAAACGACGACTTTTAAAGTTAAGATTTTGTTAAATGAAAGCATTTTCTTTTTGCAGGTTTGCAATGGTTTGGTCGGCTATTTGGGGTTGGTTTTGGTGTGGCATGGAATTTGGTGTTATAAAGGTAGGCTTTGTTTTGCAACCACTATATGCGGTGGTGTGTTTATGTTGTATTGTTTAAAGGTTAGTTTTGTGTTTTGTCGGGTAAAACTATGCCTTTTAGTTGAGTTATGGTTTGTTTTTGCAGGTCTGCAGTAGTTTGGAAGGTTACTCGGGGTTGGTCTTGGCGTGGCAGGGAAATTGGTATCATAAAGGTAGGATTTATTTTACAGGCATTGTATGCAGTGTTGTGTTTGTGTTGCGTTGTTTAATAGTTAAATTTGTTGATATTGTGTGTGTATGACAAAACATACAATCTTATATTAGTTAATATTTGTCAGACCTAAAGGTCACACACATATAACGCGAGAGACCTGAAGTACATATATGTTTATATATGTGTATATTGAAATGTCAATTACGGTACGTTAAAATGGATAGTTTACTTGTTGGGGTTAATTAAGTATCGGACTTAATTAATAACTACGAATAATAGACCATTAAATAGAGTTGGATTAAGCTAAATCCCAATATAAGGTGTGTTTGGTTTTGCGCCGTCGGCCGGTTCGTACACTAAGGGGTGTTTGGATTGGTTTTGGTTTAAAACTAAGAATGATATTTATCTTAATATTTAAGTTAAATATATATATCAAATATGGTAAGAGATAATTGATGATGTGTCAATTTATACACTTTGTCGGGGTTATTTAACCTCCTAAATCATGCAATATGCCCAAAATATGTGCTTAATCATTCCTTTTTTTGTTTTTAGCATTTGGGAAGCTCTTGGAGGAAATGCACATGACTTAGACTCAATTTGGGAAGAAACGAGACAAGATTACAACTTTACACGAAGTGGTTTCAAGGATGCGCGTACAGTGCCTGGATGGAGACTTGGAGGTCCTAATTCCTAGCGACGCCATCAGAACTTACAAGAGTCGGGCGTCTCATGATTTATTGTGACGGCTTGTTTTCTTTTAGAACGTAACTGCCTCAAAGAAACCCTAAGAAGATTCGGCGACGGAGAGCGAAAAATAACAAGCGACGTGTGTCAGGATTTTTGGCGACGCCCGTCGCGATTCCATTCCTATATAATCATATTATATTATATACCTACGTTTTTAGAGGGTTTTTATGTGCAAACTCTTTGGGCGATGACGAACCATAAACATTATAGTTTGAGTGTAAAAGCTTTTAGGCCGTTCTTAGGGCATTATAATAAACCCTCTTTGTACCAGCCTCTTTCTTCCTTTTTCTTCTTTAAAACATAAACACATGTTTTAATCAAGTGAAGTTATTTATCCTTTAATCTTTCAATATGTCTATGTGTTGTTTGATTGATTCTTGTTCTTCGCTTCTCGTGCTAGGCTAGATCCATTAGTATTTACTTATGATTGCATGAAACTTAGTTTGTAGATCCTTTTAATATTGCTTCTTGTGATGGATGTGCGCGTTAGGCTCTAGAAAACTGGCTATAAAATATTGCATTAGCATAGACGTCTCGAGAAATGCGAGTGTGTAGAAAGGATACCATCGGTAACAGTCTTCATACTACCTTACCTCTAATATGGTTGATCCCTCTTAAGTGTTTTAATGCATGTAATGTACTCTTAGGGGTCTTATAATAGTCTTCATACTACCTTACCTGTGCGTTGCCTTAACAGAATATTACATAGACGGCGGATTCGTGTAATCTGTTCATGGCCTAGTAAATACTTACACAGATCATCACAAGTGTGAGAAAGCAATAATATTAGAAGAAGCAAACTAAGGAGTAATGAACGATTAAGTAAATACGTTCGTTTACCATATAAGTTTCCACTAAAATTAGTTTAGTTTAATTATTAGTTTAATTAGTTTAAATCAAAACCCACCTCTTAAAACCTGAAATTTACCTGCTTTTATAAAACATAAAAATACAAAAAGAATCTTCTGTTAACCTCTTAGATCTTAGTTAGGTTTAGTTCAACCCTTAAGATGTTATTCCCCTAGAGAACGATAACAACCCCTGAGTCCTTGCTATACTACACTGCACCGATTAGGTACTCTGCCTAGGGAGTTGTAAAACCTATTGCGTTTACAACGACCGCATTAAGTTTTTGGCGTCGCTGTGTGGGGAATAGTATAGGTTTGGACTCTATCTATCTTAGGTCTACTCGCTAGATTCCTTTCTAGTGAGATTTTAATTTATGTCTATTAGCTATCTTTAGTCTATATTTTCTTTGTGTTATTTGTTTCGTAAATTATTTTCATAAACCTCCATAGAGAACGAAAATCCTATCCGTACTATTGGAGATTACTCCAGACCTAGCCATGAGGGCTATCGAAACACCATTGAGCTCTCCGATGGGAACAATGTGGTGCCTCTGCGATCCGACACCATCCGGTTGGTGCAAAGCGGATACTCTTTCCACGGACTTCGGTCCGAGGATCCAAATCAACATATTAAGGAATTTCTAAAACTTGTGGACTCACTTGACCTTGATGTTGCAAATAGGGAAAGGACGCGCCTGCGTTTATTTCAATTTTCCCTTCGCGATTAAGCCAGCAATTGGCTTGAACGTCTTCCGGCAGGATCCATCTCCACTTGGGAGGATCTTACTACTCGTTTCCTTGCTCAATTATTTCCACCGAGAAGGACTTCTAAACTTCGAAATGACATCTTGATGTTTCAACAACATTAGGGTGAATCTATCTCTGAAGCATGGACTCGTTTCAAGGACTTACTTCAAAAAGTCCCTCATCATGGCAACGATCTTTGGCTCCAAATCTAATTTTTTTTACGATCATGTCTCTTTTCATCTTAAGAGTGAATTTGATTGCGTCGCCAGCGGTAAACTCCGCGATAAAAACGCCGAGGAATCTTGGGAAATCATAGAGAATCTCGCTCTTTACGACCACGGGGGCTGGAATGACTCAAGAGACTTCGTCAAACCAGTCAAGGCAATTTCATTATCCCAAAATACATCAAAAACGCCTGACCGGGATAGGAACTAAGAGTTGTGACGAAATACATGTTAACACATAATTTTAAAATTAGTTTAACATATGAATATTATGAATTAGTTGCCTGCTTATTTGTAATGCTACTATTTATGAAATAGAAAACTCATATAAAATGTTAGTAGTGTCATCTGACTGTAGTAGCCTCCCTCATATTTTTCTGTATGGTCAGACTTGAGCCATTACGGGATAGGAACTAAGAGTTGTATATTAGATACAATTGTAATCATTACTTACCTTTTAATCTACCACTAGCAGCGCGATTCATCGGATAGTGACTAGGTTGAGTTGGATCTTAGCCTTTACCGAATTAATTATTGTTGTATTTTAATGCATGCTTTTGGGTGGTTAATTGTCAAAGAAATTAAATATCGATGATGTTAAGTATTTTGTTATTTTGCATTGTATTTCTTTTGTTAATCTTTACAAATGTTAGTTCGACGCTCCTAGGAAGAGTTCCAGACTATGAGTCTAAATGAGGTTAATTTCCTCGACATAACTTGGTTAGGCGTTTGTGGTGAACTTGAATTCATTGATGGACCGTACCCTCAGAGGCCTGTTCTAAGGGTAGAAGAACCAATATCAGTTAAAGTATATGTCAAGAAACTAATTAGAGCAAAAGAGATTGCTCAAATTATCCTTTAGAACATTCCGCCTAATTTAAGAAATGAACTGGAGAGAACATCAGATGCTGGGTTTAGTTGATATGTGGTATGTGATGAACATCTCAAAGCTTGGAAAGATGCGTCATGATGATGATATTACTTCTAATCGCTTGGAACATTATGTTGATATTATTGAAATAATTTCTTTCTATGAATTGTGTATGAAAGTCATGCATCTGGTTATGGAATGTCTACCAAAGAGGATTGAAAAATTCAATATGACTGTATGCCATAAGTTTTTGGATAAACTGCATAGTCTGATATCAGAGTCTGAAATGAACCAAATGTCAATGCCACGATCAACTGTAAGACAAAAAAGGTCAAATTTCATACATCAGAAGGGAACATGTGACTTTCCAAAGAGAACGCAACATATCACCATCGGAATTTCTAACGTTGATGCATGCCAGAAAATGTTTAAGGAAATAGTGCACGACTAGTATACAATATGTCAATGCTATACAAATCTCGCATTCCAACAGAGTAGTTCAATTTAATGTTTTTCGTTTGTTTATAATGTTTATGAATGAGAAATAGACAAACATAAACACCTTTATTCTTTTAACAAGCAAACGTGAAAAAGATTCGTTTACATAAACGCTCATGCATAGTCGCTCGCTTAAACTTAACCGTACAAGCACAAAATACTTTATCCACGTTCGTTCAATTCATTTATGGACCTATAATCCATGTTGCTTCAAAGTTGAGGTAAAATTAACGCTTGTTGTCAAAGTTAGTATTAAGTTATTAGCTAGACTAATTAATTAAGATAGTTACATGGTTAATGAGCTATATTAGTGTAGAAATATTGTGTAATTTGGTGACGGGTTGTCATTTGATTGTAGCATAATAAGATTTTGACTTTAATGTGTATCTTTTTGGTTGTGATTTAATATACACTTGGCTGTTAAAAAAAATAATAGTGTAGAAATAATTTAGATGAACATGTACATAAGCTAGATGTAAATGTGTGATTGGCTTGTTGAATGCTTTTTTTCGTACATCAGGTCCGTGCTTGCTGCTTAGCACACTGTAATCTGCAAAGCATCATACGGTGACGTTTTCGTTTTATGGACCACAACTATAATTTTATTTTTTTCATGGGATCACCATTATGAAATACCTATCAAATTCTATACAAAGCAGAAAATTTGCATTTTCTACTTTAACAAAAAACTACAAAATACAATTTTTTTTTGTTTTTCTTGTTTCCCATATAACTCTCATTATTTTTTTAAGAACAGAAAATAATAGCATATGAATGTGTGTTTTATTTTTTTTTGAAAAATTAAATCCACCTTCTTTTAACAAATATGAAAATAGGTACTAAAACATTTTTTTCTCTAACTAAACGCACAATGTATTTGATAAAGCTTGTTTATAGAGTTAGTTATTTTTATCATTTTATCAAAGGGTTTTGCTAACCACAATCCTATGGGTTGTGGTTATTCATTCCTTAATGAAAATTTAACAAACAACGAATATCAAGCATTCTACGTTTAGCATCATATTCTATGTTTGAGATGAATAAATGTGTATAATTATAAAATATATTAATTTGTTTAATACTAATTTTCTAATTAAAAAATATTTAGCCATAACCAATAATACCTGTCCGATTTCTTTTTGATTCACAAATTGAAACAAAAACAAGAATAAATTACACGTTTCGTCCCTATGGTTTACCCATATTACATGTTTCATCCCTATTTGATTTTAATTACATAGATAATCCTTATTTTATCAAACATGTTTTATTGATAGTCCCTATTATGGAAAATAGGGACTATCCGTGTAACACATTTCAAACAATTTTATTACACAGTTGGTCTCTATTTTGACAAAATAGGGACCATCAATGCAATTAGTTTAAAAATTAGGGACGATTAGTGTATTTAAATCGAATAGGGACTAAAAGTGTTATTTGGTATAAACCATAGGGACGAAACGTGTAATTTATTCCAAAAACAATAAAAACTAGGAACAACTAAAACAGTCCAAAAACATAAAACAAAACTTTTGACAACCCCAAATCTCCAAAAACTGAAATCTTATTGTGTGAATGGATTTACTGTGTGTGTTTTTTTGGTGTGAAGTGGATGTGAGGGATACATGCTTGGTGATAGAAGGATCCAGAAGAAGAGGAGGGAGGAGAGGCTGAGAGACACGTATGATGGGTACGTGTTTGCAAATGAAGTGAGAGAGGGACCAAGAAGAAACCGGGTCGGGCCGGGTGAAAGCATTTAAGGAGGAGTATTCTTGGTGTTTAAATATATAGTATAATTTTCTAATTAAAAAATGTTTAGCCATAAATGATAGGTGGTTGTTAGAGCACAGTGAGTCGTGGTGCCAAACTCTTGGTGCGAAACTCCAAAAGTGGTGCCACGTCAGCAAAATGGAGTTTGGCACCAGAATTCAGTGAGAGTGGTTTGGCACCAGAATTCTGGTGCCATATCATTTTTAAATTTTTTTTTTCATATTTATTTAAAATACACTTATTTATAAAACTAAAAATAAAATTCATTGAAATTAAAAACATTACA
>BQNB010213469.1:0-10059 GCA_026074375.1 Tanacetum coccineum
GGGTCCTGATCCTTGTTATATATTTATATATGTTTATGTTTATTTATATATAAAAAGGTGTAAGAACACGCGAGTCATTGCCCTAAGTATTTAACACAATCAACCATTACACGCCATGGTAAATAGGGAAATATTTTTAGGGGTAGGCCTAACTATTTGTCATAATAAAATTTATATTTTGTGCCAAACGTATTTAACATAATCAATCACTAGTTGACCTGCTAAATATGGAGGATCGTAAACATCAACTCTTATAAATACCCCTGAATCTCCTTATTTCCAAATACCCATAAATTTAAAATACTCTACTAAACTCCTATTGAAAATTTTCTTCAAAAACTGCTCAACTCCTATTGATAATAGTATGGATACTTCACCAAATGATGTAAGACTACAAGTAATTATGAAAATCCAAGAAGAATTGGATATAGAAGCCGCTTTGGAGGAGGAAATGTTGAACCTTTTTAGTCGATTTTTAGAAAGAGTACGACTACGTAGGTCTGAAATAATTAGGTTGGGTTCACAACCTGATAATCCTCTTGTCGACCATGGTAGGGAAATTTTAGAGGGGCTAACTAGAGCGGGCATGCGAAATGCAATGCAGATGTTGGGGGCAAGGCACGAGTTGCAGCGCAGCATGGCTGAGAAGGTAGTGATGATCACCAACTATAGACAAATGTAAAATGTTGATCTATTGGTCTTTTAGTTTAAGTATCGTGTTTTCATTTAAGTATCTTGTTTTAATTTAAGTATCATTGTCGGTATCATGATGTGATCGTTTTTAACTATATTGTAACCTTAGTTCAAGTAATGAAAAAGAAAATTTTATTACTAAACCAAACTCAAAGGATACAAAAAACTGAATACAATTGTCTACATATCATCCAAATGAAAGAAATGATAATTAATACAAGACTCTGGTTGTGATTGTTGATTGTTGCTTTGAATCGAGCACTCTGGCTGTGATTGATAATAATTGTCATTCTCTGCCTGTGAAAGAAAGTTGATGCACGGATTATATGAATCAAGCCTCCCTTGCACCGGTTGCCAGTCTTCCACTGCCATACCTTCTGTTGTTGTTACAGGTTCTTCACTTGCTTGAACATCATCCCAATCCATGTAAACCCGCCCATTTCTGTTGATCCCACGCCTTGATCGAATCTTTATGATATAAAGAGTTTGTTACCTTGGAAGAATCCAAAATAACAAAGATTGAGACTTTGTGTATATACCAAAGTGTATGCGGAATCTACACTTTGATACTCTAGAGAAATTTATGAATGAAACAGTAATGATCACACTCAAACAATAAACACAAAACTAACTGCTTCAATATTATAAATAATACGAGTACTCTTTAAGTACTGGGGTTACACAACCTTGAAGCTAATACAAAACACTCTCAGTGTATCTCTAAAAGTTATATCTAACACTACTCTAGGGATCTCCTTTTATAGAAATACAAGGAGCCCTTTACAAATATATCTGCCTATCTATTAGGAACAGTTACAATTCAAAACTTAATATTCCGAAATGCTCTCCATACCTTCTTATCTTCATATCATCAGCTTTGACCATTTAGCAGTACAAACTTCTTCAACTAGCAGTATTGCCCATAAGTTGCAATTAGTCAAACCTGGAACTCGGAAAACAGCACAAACATGGCCGCAAGGTAGTCCGAAAAGTTGCCATTTGCGACAACTGCATTGAAACGCCACCAAATCAACTTGATGTACTTCTAATTTGTTAAACACTTGGAACAGTTTCAAGTGATCAATGGCCTAACAGTCTAATTGGCACTCTTTAACATTCCGTCGTATACTTTTGTGGCGGCCCAATCACAAAGCTCGTTCTCAGGTGCTTCTGTTATAATAAAAAACAGTACATAATTAGTGGAGTACAAGATGGCTTAATATTGGTAATAAAAAATAGTTAATATGGTTTTATAAAAAATAATACCTTCGTATATAATGTCGCTTTTTCCTCAAAAAAGGGGGGGGGTGCAATACCAAACTTTGCAATAGGTCCTCACATTACTCATCAAGCGATGGTTATAGGGGACTCGACGAACAATCCTAGTTAATGAATTAACAATTCTACACTGTTAGAATTCATAGTAGTTGTAACTACTCCTAGGGCAAATATGGCCCCCTAGACCCTTTAAGACCATTTTTCAAAACCTGCTTCTTCAAGTTTTCTAACCACTTCAGGTCTATGACCTCGTAGTTTAGAAATTGCTTTATTAAAATCCTCCGTAGTGTAGGCTTTACATGCCTTCCAAAAAATACCACGCAGCTTTTTACCCTTTAGATTACAATTCATCATTAAATGACGATCACAAAAACCATGAAACGAATTAACAAAAACTGTACCACAAGCTTGGATAATGGCAGCATGTCTGTCTGATATGATGCACAAATTAGGTAGTTTACCTATTTGCTCTTTCAACTTGGATAAAAACCATGTCCACAATTCACCCGTCTCACCCTGAGACACACCTGTGGCAAGAGGTATTATCTGGTTGTTACCATCCATTCCACCAGCTACAAGATTAGTTCCCAAGTAATTTCCTTTACGATCCGCCCTGTCAATTATTATCAAAGGCCTCATATAGCGTAAGAAACTTCTGATCTGTTTTATAACCAACGTATCAGAAAGTATATAGTATGTAAACACAAATTAGAAAAAAATGTAGAAATATAATTATAAATTTATAATATGCTTACCGCAAACCCAAAACCGACATATAACATCTCAAAACTTCCATCAGCATCTGTATGAATGTGTGTTGCAGTACCCTCGTTCGCCAATTTTAAGTTATAACAATAATACGGCAACTATGAGAAAGAATCTACGTGACTTCCATTGATAATATGTTGTGCCATATTTCTACCTCCCCATGCTCGCTTGTACGATATGTATATCTTCCAATCAACCCTCATATCATGTTGTATATCATTTATCTTATATAGCCTATTATTATCTCTCATCTTATCAACTAGTATATTACCCAATAATTTCATAGTAGCGTTACGATGATTAGGATTAATTTGTGTTTTAGAACAAGTGTGGATGTCTCTGCAGTTGCTTACAATGAATGTATTACCAATTTTAACCTTACGAGTGTATACGTTCCATTTGCAATCTGGTTGGGCACATTTAACACTATACCTCTTTGAACAAGATTTGATAACCGCATATTGAAAGCATTCTCGTAAAGATTTTACACCTATAGTGTACATGCATTCTTTTTTATTAGCAAAGTCGTCACCTACTGATATACCATGGTAGTACACACGTGATTTTTTAATATAAGGTTGGGGAGGGGGCGGTGGAATAGGCATATGGGTAAAAGTGTTAACCTGCCATTTTGGGAGGTTTTCGGTTTGATCATTATAATCATTAGGAAACAAAGACACATTTAGATCAAAATCTTTAACAGGGGGAACAACAACTTTTACCTGTTTGTGTTCTTTGATTTTTTTGACACATAGTTTCTGAACTATCTCGCTTTGCCCACAAACTTCGTGTACAAAGAATTGCACGTCATCTTCGTCCTTAACCTCGAAAACTTCCAAACCACATTTGTAGTATAAACTGAAATCATGGATGGAAATAATATCGAATTTCCTTTGGACATAAGCTAACAGGCCATGGTAATCAATATCTTTTGGTAGTATAACTTGTCTCTTTGAGGATTGACAGACAATGGTAACCTTAAATTTGTATTGACTAGGGAAACTCATATTGTGTATTTACATAGTTTGTATGTCACTAATTGATAGTTATAAAGTCTGGTGTATTACATACTCAAATCAATTACATCAACTACCGGTCGCCCTATGTCAATAAATACTTACCTAACCAATTATTTAAATGGTCCTTATTGATTATTGTCTTTCAACCCATGTGTCACACCCCTAAAATATCAGAGTATAATGGCAACCGAGGGCGTGTGACTTCATGATTATCATACTTCTAAGCAATACAGAACGACCTAACTACACATCAACACAATAACAGGGTCTAAAAAAAACACATACAGAAATCATGGTTCGCTGTCCTAGTTGTATGTCCTAATCTATTATACGCACTTCATGGACTTCTGTAAATCCAGGGAGGATAGTTTATTGTTGTCCAGTATGATCTTTGATTAACTACTACTGAATTCTTTAATTATAATATAAAATGATTCCCGACTAATTGTTCTGTATAAAAATTAATGTAGGGGACTCATGGAATTATAGATTGGTATGATGATCCAATGTGTCCAAAAGCTGTCCAAATTATACCAGGCTTATGAAGACCTTCAATCAAAAATGTTTGAACAAGCAAAAGAAACGCGTAAATGGAAGTGGATTTTAGCTATTAGTTGGTTTGTATATGTTGGTTACTTCATTAAGTGAAATGTTATCATCTACTTTATATTTTTCGCGTAAATGGAATTGTGTGTAATAAACTAAACTATTTCTGGTTGTTTCAGAGAAAAAGTTCAATCAGCTAAACCATAAGACAAGTAATAGTAGCCTAGGATAGAAATAATTGTTTCCAGCAAATATTCAACTAATACATTTAATATAAAACTATAACAGTAACTACAGAGATAAAAACGTACACATTCTAATACTTATAGCTAGCCAACCAAAACACATGATTATAAATTTGTAAACAGTAGTAGCAACATACCTCTAATTAGCAATCTTATACTTCCAAAAGTAATCAAACATGTGCTCCCGATATGCAAGCCCTACAATCTGTGGATCTTTAGCAGACACCGCCATCTTATGAATCAAACGGTACAAAAATATGCACACCCAAACCCCGCAGTCACCGTATGCATCACCTTGTATGGGGACATCCTTTCCAACGACAAAAGTTATATTGTAACTTTCTAGGGGTATGCCTTTAGCATCTAAAATGCCCCATTCTTGAAGATACGGTGGAATGTATTTCTTAAATGCTTTCCTCATTTTGATCCACCACTTTCTTGTCTCAACAGCTTCGGAAAAAAGCGAATCATACAAAGTGATGACACCGGTTCTGATATGCAGGACGCCGAGGCAGTAATGTTTGTTAGGTTCGTTTATAGAAAAGAAAACCTACATTCCAATAAAAGTAAATATAAGTACTTAGCAAACATACTAAAACGTTGTTCCAAATATGACCTACAAACCTGTTCCACGTCTGCCCACATAACGGGATACGTAACTCCATTACAGACCCATCCAGGAATATCTCCCCGCATTACAAAACCGCAGAAATAAGAGCTGGCTATGGCCCAATCCGCGTCTTTTGGCCTAAATCTCCACATTAACTCGAACCATGCATCCAAGTGCTGGTTATTGCATTATAATTAAATTTAGATTCACAAATATTGTGCCGTTATTATAATTAAATTACGTACTCTGTCTGAAAGCCAACCACCATCCCTTAAACCCAATAGATTTAACCAGAAAGACCGATAAACAAAAATGTCATTATTGCCCCAAGGAAATATGTGACTTGTGTCATCACCTAAAGCATAAACCATATCTAGACATTCTGGCAATTTGACCTTTGTTCTACGGCTATAAGGTGCTCTAGACAAATCCTGAAAAGTGAAAAATAGAAAGTTAATAAATTATGCATTATGGTTAAAGATCTGCTTAGGCAATAGAAACGATAAATAACCTCGTGAAATTCAACCAAGGGGATTTCTTTCAAAGCTATTTGGCTTTGTCTGATTGGTTCCTTGTTATTTTGTTTCTTTTTTAACGTTGTGCTCTCCTGAAGACAAAAAAAGCTTTCAATTTTTATATTTTTTTATAATTTTAACATCATGATATCATCATCAAAAAAATTTGAAGAAACCAGGATGTATATACCCATTCTTCCAAAGAGAGAACTTTAAAATCTGAGTCATCATCACCAAAATCATCATCAAAAGAAATTCGTGTGTTTTGTATTTGTAACAACCTTGCCTTTCTTTTAAGCCTCTTCCTATAAACTTTTAAAAAGCCGATGGTTTCATAGTGGGTGTTTCACGTATTATGGATTCACTAGAATCCTTTCCAACAAACCTCTTCCTCATGAGTTGTCCGACAACTTTCTCAGACGAAGGTGGTTGATTTTTGTTAACCACATTTACCTCATTCACATACATTGACATTTCCTAAAAATAATAATTGTCATTATTAAGGAAACTTTTATTTCTTCATCTAATAAAAACCATTTACTAACATATACTAACTTATTATTTGATGATTTTAATAGATTTTTATAAATAGATAAATAATTTGTTGTGCAACTTGATATACCATAGTAATGACCCTTATTTTTAAAAAAAAGGACTAATAGTGGATTGAAGTGACCGCTAACCTCCTGTATTTATTATTGCATTCATATCATTTTACTTTCCATCTCACCCTATTTAAGATAAAATCAACTTACTACATTAGGTTCGTCTCTTAACAATTTTAGTATATTATACATTACAATCAATCAAAAATATGCCTCCTATTCCATTGTCTGTTCATTTGGCAGCCGTTTTTCAACATGAAGCTATGGAGGAACAACACTGGGGTGAATACTATCACAGAAATTGCATGGAGCTTAGTGAAAGGATGAGGCAAAGAGATGTTGCGATTGGAGCACTAGAGCAAACTAGGAGTCGCGAGAAAATTATACGTGATGTTGCTTATCTAAGAGAGATTCGAAATGGAGATATAGAGAAGCTTGACTGGTACAGGGCAATGGTGATTGAGTCACGCCACCGTTTACGTCGTAAACAATGGTCCATTACAGTGATGATGAACCAGTAGATGGTGTTTCTGTTGTACGTTGGCAAACTAACACGTAAGAATCTAGACTTGGTTTGGGTATGTGAGTGTTTTGAAATAAGGGTTTAGATGTAACTAGTTGGTTGTATTAGGTTAAGGATGTAGTATATGTCAACTATCTTTATGTAAGTGCATGATCTAGCAAAAAATCTTATGCATTAGGTTTAACTTGTAGAAAGTAACTACAATAAAACAACTATGTGGGTTCATTCTAGTATGTGATTTTAAAAGGATTAGGTCAACTTTCAATCAGTATTCCACTAAGGTGCAAACCATCGTTACCTTAAAATTAAATGTTAATATAACACCTATGGGTGCCATACAAAACATAACCAAGGCGCTTTTTATGTAGTTTCCAATATTTTAAAGTTGTATAATTAAACAGGTGTTTAGGATTGCTTAATACTATACTGAGGTCCCCACATTATTTTTATGTAGCTCCCAATATTTTTATGCAACTTAGAAAATAAAGAAGTAACCATACCTCAAAATATTGCTTGTCAGGAATTTGAACAAACGGATCATCAACTATTTTCGACCCATCCAAGTGAATCTCTTCTTTTCCGGTCTTAACCATATCAGATAAGGAATTATTCTCAGGGTTGTCAAAGTCATATTCAGCATATTCCTAAAAATATTTAACTATTTTAATAAACCTGTGAAATAACAATTATATGTAATACTACAAAACCAAGTAAATTAAATAATATAATTACATACATTGACTTGTGATTCTGTAAATGATTCATTCAAATTAGGTAAATTCAAATCCACCGGAGTATAGGCAAGCATTTGGGAGGAAGTTTGTTCAGGTACTGCAGCTTCGAGTAGTTGTGTCATGGATGAAGACGGATAATCTTTAGGGTCGGTATAAAAGCCACCAACATAATTGTCACATGAAACTTGACCAGTCAAAACATTAATAATTTCACTAGCCCGAAATTATAAAAATATATGTTAAGTTTAATTAAAGATTAGATTATGTACTTAAGTGAACGATAAATATAACCTTTCCATCACCAGAGTCAACTACATTCTTATCATATTCCTTGGGATCAAATTCTTTAGACAAGGCTTCATTCTTTGAGGTTTCAACGACTGATAATTCACTATGGAAAACATCTGAATATGAACTTTTCGGCATCTGAAGTGCAAAAAATTTAGTTTCCAAATTTTTTGAGAACAATAATTATATTCAAACTGTTATATGATAATTACGTGGTTTACAAAATCTAACCTTCCGTTTAGGAGATTCAAGTGGGTGTTGAACAAATTGGTTGGTATTTGACTGTATGCACATGTCACGAGATTGAAGTTGTTCTTGAACTAAGTTCTGGCATGATATTTCACCAATTAAAACATTTGAAATTGCACTATCGGCCTGCAATGAAATATGAATATATTCACTTTAGAGGAATATATATACAATATCATTAAAACGGTTAAATGATAATTTTCTAAACCGAAATAACCTTTCCATCAGAAGATTTAATTTCTTTTAACACATTGTTTTGCCACCGAATCTTCTGAAAAGTTGTCATTTCTGGATTTTATAAATCTTTCAATAACATTCATCCTTTGCTTAACAACAACAAGCTCTTTTAAAACAATTGATGGATCACCGTCTCCTACATTCTCAAGCTACTGTACACTTGTAGTAATAGACTGATATTCAGCAACAAGCTCTTTGGGTTCTTGATCAAACTGTGGATCATGTACAACAACAGGACAAATAATTGGTTGTATACCCTGAGGGGAAGCGATTAAAGGACCATTAGGTTGTCCGTCTACCAATAAAGTTCGAAAATAATCAATACTACGAATCAACCATGGCTGCAACAACTCAGTACTAGTTGGAGCCATACACAGAATAGGATTAGACCATTCTGCAAATAATTTCCCATAATCACCTTCTCAAAATTACCAATCTTTGACCAAGCTAGACCACGTGGGATAACTAACGGATCTTTCTTCCACCAAAATTTGTTGTTTCTGTACATCTCCAATATATATATCTGCAATACCAATAATATAGTAACTAAGCGTTGGTTTTAGAATTATTTTTACATTATAGGTCTCAATGTTATTCAAAAACATACCTTCAGAGACCAAACAAAACCATATACATTATAGGTCTCAATCTTCTTTGAACTATCAATTTTCTTAGTCTTCTTCGTGCGGGAAACATCTTTTTTATTCTTCAACTTAACGGCCTCCTTATGCCTACTTATCACATTGACTAACCTTCGGTACAAAGCTCTCCAAAAATATTCCCCCCATGGGTATGCATCCCAGGCACTCAAATCATCAACTAATTCAATAAGATTGTCAGCAATGTAATTCTTAGACTCCCGACCCATGAATACTATATTTGATACCAGTAATAAACAAACCTTAACACTATCTTCATCAGACAACGCAGACCACTTTTTAGGGCTTCTAATTACTTCCAAAACCTCAAAAACACTAACTTTCTATAATGGCTCTGCTATTTTATCAAGAAATACTCTGTCATAAAAAGGACTATTTTACAAACCATTAAAAGTATCTACCTTGGGAATTTTTCCAAACGCAAAACTATTTATCAAGCAAAATTCTTGCCAACAAAATTCAAAATGATTATTACCAATCTTGTACCTAATAGGAGGACAAATATCATTATTTTGTTCTTGTTTTACCTCATACTGGAAAATATAGTTCAGAAGAAGGTTGTCGTTTGAATATGGAGGAAAATCCAACCATTTACCAAACACGGTCGAACAAAACCTTGTTCTACATCTTTCATTACCAGTCTGACACAATAGCTCCTTAATAGATGTAAGAGTATGCAAAGTCCCACGAATTGTGACTTTAGCATCAAAACTTCATTCATATTATCCATCTACAGATGATGTGGGTTTCGTGATATTAAGGTTTCTCAATATTGGGGATAATTAATTTTAGGGGTAGGTTTTAATAGAGAACTGGTATGTGCTTAATTACACATACCTTTTACCTTTAAAAACGAGCTAAAATAACAAAAAACGGACTTAAAATGCCAAATATACGCTTGTTTTGCTAATTGTATTGTGCAGGAATGGATAACTAAGAAAAGGACGAAAAACAAAGCCAAAACGACAAAACCAGACTCGGAAAGGAAAAGACTGTGAAAGATAAAGCCAAATCGAAGCCAAAAAGTCAATCAAGTCAAAAAGTCAACAGAAAAGTCAACTAGTCAAAGTCCAAGTCAACCCCGAGGCCA
>BQNB010213473.1:0-10059 GCA_026074375.1 Tanacetum coccineum
GGTTGTAATTATTTCCCCGGTTTTGATTGTAACATGGTTTTGATTATTTCTTTGATTGTTTTGATTGTTTTGAACGGGAGGAAAACCGGGAGGTCGAATTTGATTTGCAATCATCAACTCGATACTTTCTACAATGCTTTGAACTCTAATGATCAACGAATCTTGATCATTAGAGTTCAAAGCATTGTAGAAAGTATCGAGTTGATGTAATTCCGAGAAACCATGATGTGGGCATGCACGAAGGAGATCCTTGAATCGGTCCCATGCCTCACTAAAAGATTCATCAAAACGTTGTTGGAAATTGGTGATTTCATTTCGAAGGTTGGTTGTTTTGGAGGGAGGGAAAAATTGGTTGATAAATTTTGAAACAAGATCATCCCAAGTAAATGAAAGGGCCCTCTCAAGGGAAGATGGAAAAAGCATAAGCTTAATCGACGTATTCAGAACGTTTGGGAACTTCAACATAGAAGTGCTCTTGTTGAAATATCGAATGTGAGCATGAGGATCTTCTTTATCAAGTCCGCAAAAATGGTTTATTTTGCACAAGAGTGAGCAAACCATGGTTAAGCTCAAAGTTGTCTGCGGTGATCGCAACCTCCCCGGCAGCGGCGCCAAAAATTGATTCTCTAGAAGGTTAAACATTTACTATATATATAAATATAAATATATATAATATAAGAATTAATAAAGTATCAATGATAAGAATTCCGTGAGGCTTTTTAAAAGATATTTACTTTTGACCAAAGTAAAATTCCTAAAAACCTTCCTGAGTGCGCATGCACTAATTATGAAAAACACAATATTTTTGGTAATCAGAAGTTAAAAGTCCACGGTAGCACTTTAAATTACGTACAAGAAAGCGGAAGGAATTAGCACACCGAAGCGATTTAAAAGCGTTCTTCCTTTTTGGGTGATGTTCCTTGGATCAAGCCCTCCTTATACCCCCCTTATAGAAGTTTTTTGTAACTCAAAGGTGAGCCGATTATAACGATTAACAACACGATTTGTTTTGTTGGTTTTTCAATTTTTTTTGGTATTGCAAATACTTTAGGAAAAGTATTTATAATGATTTTTGTGTTTTTATATAATGAAAAAGAAAATCAAGAAAATAAAATTTTTTTGTATTTTTTGTATTTTATATATTCACAAAATAAGCAATAAACTTCACGAGGAAGGTTCTTCAAACACTAGTCTTCAAACGTACACAGTATTCGTTTCACAACCTCCCCGGTAACGGCGCCAAAAATTAACTATCTTAAGATAACACCTTTACTATATATATAAATATAAATATAAATATAAATATATATATAATATAATAATTATCTCAAAGTATCAATAATAAGAATTCCGTAAGGCTTTTTTAAAGGATAATCACTTTTGCCCAAAGTAAAAGTCCTAAAAACCTTCCCGGGTCGTGTCCCGACGAGGTATGAATGGAAAATCGAGGTAACGTTTGTTAAACAATGCTTGAATATCACAAATTTGATTAGGTTTTCTATTTCTATAACTAAAATTCTAAAACAAGTAAAGGCACACTAAAAATGATATGCAATTAAAGCTAAAACACTAAAAATGATAACGGGATTCAAAACACATTCTTTAAAAAACCAATTTCTAAAATTTTAACCCTACAAATGAAAATTTAATTTTTATAAATCCTAAATGATAAAAGAAAATTTTAAAAAAAGAATTATATTTTTTTGACTTTTATATTTTTTATTATGAATTAAAAACGGATTTAATCTAAAAAATTAAATAAATACTAAACTAACTAAAAAATTGGTGAAAAATATTTTGAAGAATGCTAAACCTAAGAAAAATAAGATGGGGTGAACAGCTTATAGGAATAAGCTGTGATTAAGCTGAAAAGGGCTTATAGCTTAAATGAACTAAAAAGGGTTAAATATTTAAAGTGTGCAAGTTAAAACGGAAAAGACCCAAGGGCACGTTTGGTGGTGTGTGGTTTGTTAAAATACTTGGTTGAGGTTGTGGAGGTCACGAGTTTGAGCCTTGTTTCACCCATGACTTCCCAATTTCCCAAGTATTTTTATTTTGCAAAATTTTTTAAACAACTTTTTAGATAAGCTAAAAATAAGGACTTTTTGTAAAAGCAACTTTTCTAAAAAGCACAAATAAGCACATAAATAAGCTAAAAAGGTGACAGAATACCTAAAAGAACTAAAAAGGCTTAAGACCTAAACTATTGGGCTTTTTAAGGCTAAATAAGCTAAGGAAAAGCAAATAAGCTAACAACAAACAATAAGCTATACCTAATAAGCATTATAGAACAAAAATAAGCAAATAAAAAATAAGCTAACAAGCCTAAAAGTGACAGAATCTCTTAAAGGCTTTTAAACTAAAAAATTCTAAACTAAAAGTGATAAAAAGCTTAAATAAGCTCTAACCTAAGTTAAATAAGCTAAAATGGCTTAAAACTAACCTAATAAGCAAAACAAATCCAAATAGCCAATAAGCTCAGATAAGCAATTAAGCTATTTGGCCAAAACTAGTGACCAAACAGCCTAAGAGACCACTTTTCTAGCTTAATTTTAAGCTAGAAAATAGATCCTTATGGCATAGTGGCTTATACCACTAAAAAGCTTATGCAATAAGCTACACTAATCCACAAAGAAAAAGAATTTTAAAATAGAAATAGGCCATGTAAAGGCTTATGGAAAATGGCTGTTCACACAGATTGCACTATTTTTGTTTTTTCTTAAAAGGGAAATATGGTAACATTTCTCAATTTTAGGTCCATTTATACACCTTTTTAATTGTCCACGATTTATTTTGGTTCGATGCGCGTTTACTTTTAAATTAACTTTTAAGATAAATCGCGTAGACTAGAAATAATCATTTAATGTAAACGGTCATCTAATAAATTAAGGTTTACAGCCGTCAAGTAATATATAATTATTAAGACGATAATTATTAACTTTGCGTAGTTTATTTTTATTGCTCACGTAAAAGGGTTACGTTTCGCAATAAAATACATTCGGACACACCCCGGAAATACCTAGACTTACCTAGACTCAAACCAATATCCACTTTTAATCCTTAAACATAAAAACAATCAATTTCTTATGTTAACAAGCCATATGGCCGGATATACACACAAACACACTAGAAAAATCTTCTTATAAATCCCTAAGTACTTGTAAAACTTTCCTTTAATTAATGTAGGTACTTAATGTTCCTAAGTTATCTGCTTACACAATTGTTAATAACCATATGTCTTTCTTTTTCTTCTCTTATGCCGCGGCTAGCATGCCATCAACACACAAATCCATAAGATTTCTAAGAGGTAAGTAACTAGCTCATATGCCTAAAAATACTCACATAGTCTCACCATATTACACTCTTACAAACACAAACACTTAAACACATACACTCTCTTTGCATCGGGTCTTAAACCGCACACAACTTACCCATTTACCTCATTCGAACCAAGAAAATACAATAAAGGTTTACATAACTAGGCCAAGGAAATTTACGAGCTAAGGGTTGGTTGTACACAAAGCTTGGAGCTTTAATTTATAAGTTACATTTAAACTTGTACAAATCATATCATGCATGTCTTCCTTATTTGCTAGTCAATAGGTTACGTTACTACATCGAGGACACGTCACATTTGCTCGTGTATTGTAACTATGAACCGTACGTATAAACGAAGGGTTTATATATGTACTAAATCTTGTGTGGTTGGAAACGTTAAAGAACAAATACAAAATGAGTAAATGACAAGAAAAGTCATAAACATGTACGTTAGACACAATTAAGAACATCAACGTAAACATTAATCCCAAATGCCCGAAATTTTTATAAATCGTACGTAAACTTGCATTATAAACATGAAACGATGGCTTGGGAACATATACATGACACGTCTAAATGCTATGCAAGTAAAACCGAACGTGTACATAAGTTAAATACACGACATATAGTACTACGGCTAGTTATTTCGAAACCTACATGTTTCTAAAAGAGTAACGAGACACAATGGGCTTGTGTAATCAAAACGTACTTATAGATTAGGCCCAACCGGCCTAACAGCCCAAAAGGGTGGGACCCGTAGCTTATTATAAGCTCATTTGAGCTTATTGTTAGAGTAGAAGGCTTATAAGACTTGAAACATAACAAGCATACCTTAAACAAACCCATAATGGGCCGAATTAGTCCAAGAGCCCATGGAACAAAACCAAGCGGGCCCAATAAGCTAACCCGATGGCCCACAGCTTATTCATAAGCTCTACAATCTTATTAAGAGACCTACGAGCTTATTGAACTCATTTAAACCACAAGGTACCATAGCGAGTATTTAAAAGCCAAACGGACCCTTAACGGGCTTGTTAGCCCGTTTCCGTGACCAAACGAGGCCTATAAGCCACAAATAAGCTTAGACAGCTTATTTATGAGCTTAAGTAACTTATAAGGCTTATTATAAGCCTAGGAAGGTAAATGGACCTAAACGAACTAAGCCCAATCACGCACAACACTTATCAGACTCGTAATGGGCCTAAAAGCCTATTACCAGAGCTTAAGTGCTTATTTAATAAGACATAAGATGAAAACATCTTAACCATAATCTCGAATTCCAAATGAAACTAGAAAATAAGTTGTATTATGTATAAACCCTTTTTCAAACAAACGGGTTAAGAGTTGTTTGGCTAACGAGCCCAATGAGCTCAAATAAGCTCAAATAAGCTTACCCGAGCTTATTTTTTTAGCCAAACAGACTCAACTGAGCTTATTGAATGTGGAAAATAAGTTTAAATCAATAGGAAACCCTAATGGACCTTTGTGTAAACTTTCAGTAAAGGCTGTTGGGCCAACGAGCCCAATAAGCTCAAAATAAGCTGATCCGAGCTTATTAATAAGCCAATCTGAGTTGAGTAGTTTAAATAAGCTTAACAAGTGCTTGTGTGCTTTTTAAAACTTAATCAGACCTTTAAAACACTTATTGGACCTTAACGGGCCAAATAAGGTCCATTAAGCCAAAATAAGCTCTCTTGAGCTTATTATATAAGCAGTGACAGCTTATAAAGGCCTTATGAGCTTAATGAAATCTAATGTCACTTGTCAGAACTTAATTGAAGTTGAATATGGATTTTTAAAATTATGGGACTAATGTTCAATTTAGATGTTTTTATATAATAAAAAAGAAAATCAAGAAAATAAAATATTTTTGTATTCTTGTATTTTATATATTCACAAAATAAGCTATAAACTTCACGAGGAAGGTTCTTCAAACACTAGTCTTCAAGCGTACACAATAATCGTTTCACAACCTTCCCGGCAGCGGCGCCAAAAATTGATTGACTTTAAAATAACACCTTTACTATATATATAAATATATATAATATAAGAAT
Source organism: Tanacetum coccineum (assembly GCA_026074375.1). Taxonomy (NCBI): domain Eukaryota; kingdom Viridiplantae; phylum Streptophyta; class Magnoliopsida; order Asterales; family Asteraceae; genus Tanacetum; species Tanacetum coccineum. The sequence continues at coordinate 5,373 of BQNB010213473.1, forward strand.
TAACAAAGTATCAATGATAAGAATTCCGTGAGGCTTTTTTTAAAGATATTTACTTTTACCCAAAACAAAATCCTAAAAACCTTCCCGGGTCGTGTCCCGACGAGGTGTGAATGGAAAATCGAGGTAAGGTTTGTGGAATAATGCTTGAATAATCACAAATTTGATTTGGTTTTTTATTTCTACAAATAAAATATACAAACAAGTAAAGACAAACTAAAAACAAAAGCAATTAAAGCCTAAACACGAAAAACGTTAACGGGATTCAAATCCCGTTCTTTAAAAAACCAAATTCTACAAATTTAACCCTACGAAAGCAAAGTTAATTTTTAACAATCCTAAATTATAAAAGAAAATTTTAAAAAAAAGAATTATATTTTTTTGACTTTTATTTAATTTTTTAAGAATTAAAAACAGTTTTTATCTAAATTAAATATTAAAAATACTAAACTGATTATGAAAATTCTGAAAAAATTATGAAAAGTACTTTGAAGAATGCTAAATCTAAGAAAAATAAATTGGGTCACCCAGCTTATCTAAATAAGCTGGAAATAAGCCGAAAAGGGCTTATAGCTTAAAAAGGCCAAAATGTGGTTAAATATCTAAATTGTGCAAGTTAAAACGGAAAAGACCCAAGGGCACGTTTGGTTGTGTGTGTTGTGTTAAATATGTTGGTTGAGGTGAGGTTGAGGTTAGGGGTTCAAGCCACGCTCACCCCTGATTTCCCTCAACTCCCAACATATTTTTTTGTAAAAAAATTTTAAACAACTTTTTAGATAAGCTAAAAATAAGGACTTTTTAAAAAAGCAACTTTTCTAAAAAGCACAAATAAGCTTAAAAGGTGACAGAATACCTAAAAGAACTAAAAAGGCTTAAGACCTAAACTGTTGGGCTTTTTAAGGCTAAATAAGCTAAGGAAAAGCAAATAAGCTAACAACAAACAATAAGCTATACCTAATAAGCATTATAGAACAAAAATAAGCAAATAAAAAGAGCTAGACTAAGCTTAAAATGACAGAATCTCTTAAAAGACTTTTTAACTTAAAATTCTAAACTGAAAAAGCTCATAAGCTTGAATAAGCTCTGTCCTAAACTAACTAAGCTAAAAGCACTTAAAAGCTAACCTAATAAGCAGAATGAAACATTAGACAAGCAAATCCAATAAGCTATAAGCTCATATAAGCAAATAGCAATATTGTCCAAACCTACTAAAACAGCCTACAAGGGCACTTTTGAGCTTAATTTTAAGCACTTAAATGGATCCTTGTGGCTTAATGGCTTATATGCAGCTCAAGCTTGTCCTATAAGCTATCTAAATCAGCAAAGAAAAGAGAGTTTGAAACACAAATAAGCTGTGAAAAGGTCTTATGAAAAAGCTGTTTTACTCAGTATGTGCTGAGTTTTACAAATTTTTGACAAGACAAAAGGGCTTTTGCAGCCCTAAGAACAAGCTAGTAAAAGCTTTTATGACAACTCAAAAACTACAAAGAGATAAAGCTAGATGTCTAAGAGGCTTATTCTATCAATATCAGACCATAAATCATGCTTAATCTTATCTATCTTTGCTATTAAAAACTTGAAATTGAACTTTTGAAAAGACTTGTAAACTAAGGTAGGATTTAACTCAAAACACAAATGGTAACTGCAAACTTAATACTACTTCTTTCTACTGTATTTTAGATCAATTACAAACATGGAAACAACACTTAGATGCCACTTAATCAAACTCTTAACAATTAAGCTGGAAACTTGAACTAGAAAGCCACAGATTTAAGCCATTACTACTTAAAACCTTAAAAGTGAATTTTAAACTTTGACAACCTTTTAAAACAGATTTAATTACTTTAAATGAACTTGTTAAAATTGGCTTAGTGATCCAAACCAATAAAACTACAGATTTGACCCATTTTGCACCTTATGCCAAACACCCCTTTAAAAATATGAAAAAACACTTATAGCTAAGATAAACTGATTTGAGCTAGATTTATATAAAAACAGAAGTAGCATAAGATAAATGAATATCAAATAAGCATTTTCTAACAGGAAATAAGCATTTAAAAGCAACTTAATAAACCAAACAGTAATAAGCTAATTTAGACAGACTTATATAGAAACAAGAACCAAGATGATTTGAATAAAAAGCTAGTATCTAAAAGCAATAGACAACATCAATAAGTAGTAAAAAGCAAAACATAAAGGAAAATAAGCAGTATAAGCAATGCTACAGTAAAATGCTTAAAATGAAAAAGAAGGCTTACTTGATCCTTTGCACAAAACAAGAATAGAAATGCTCTTAAGGAGCTTATCTACAAAAGCTTCAGCTTATCTTATGATAAGCTGGTAAGTCTATAAGCCCATCCATTTTTGGCTTATCATCCAAAAAAGTAAGATGTGGTATTTTTTTTGGTGACCTTTTTTTATGTGATTTCTTAATGGCCTAACAGTTTTTTATTGCTTTATGAGAACAGTTTAAACCAGAGCTTATGAGAACATTTTCAAAACATGAAGTGCATAAAAGATAAAATAGGATTTTAACTTAAAAACTTAAATTTCATTAAACTCTAAAAACATTACAAGGCTTTTGAAAAGGAAATGACAATAAGCTAAAAAGTAAAGTACAATAAGCTCTAAAATTTAACTGGATGCCCTAAAGGCTTACAAAAGGCCCTATTTATAGAAGAAAAATCAAAGTCTTGGGTTCTTCACTTGTGCTACTTCTGTGAGTGAGCCAGGAGGTGTGCTTGTTGTGTGAGTAAGTCCCAAAGTCAATCTCAGCCCTTTATTTTGAGTGTTCACCAAGTAGTATCATCTCAACCTTCCATTTTTGTCTTCTACCTTGGATGAATGGGAAAGCTTAGGATCGCCAAGGTGGCATTTGGAGTTTTATGGTGTGGGTTTTAATGGGATGGTGACATATTTGTTTTGGGGAGCAGAGTAACAGGTTTTTGGGGTGTGGGGTAGAACACGCAGTGGGTGTGAAGGGGATGTACAGTGTTGGCGGGAAAACTATTTTAACTTTGAAGTTTTGGAGATTGGCAGGAATGGCCCTTCATCTTGTATAAGCATATTGCACATCTAGTCCTTGTGGTGTAGATGTTTGGGGATTTAACAACTTCAGTCCCTGAAGTTGTATTGGTGTGTTACAACCACATTCCTTGTGGTGAAATAAGTTTGTAGGTTGGCAGAAATGGCCCCTCAGGTTGTATAAGGTTATAAGGTTTAGGCTTTTTGCTTTGTATAAATAGCTTAATGGGTTGACCCAGCCCATTAAATGGGTGCGGGTTGGTCCATTTAAGATTTCTTCATTTTCGGCTTCGTCTTTGACTTTGACTTTTCACGACCTTTCCATTCCCGTGCTCGGTTTTGTCCGTTTTGGCTTGATTTTGTCCTTTAGTGAATATCCGTTACCTGCACAATCATAAATCACAAAACACACAAATACAATGTATATTTGGTATATTTTGGTCATTTTAGGCACGTTTTTATAGGCAAAAGGTATGTGTAATTAAGCACATACCAAGGGTTCACATCTAAGGGTTCACACACCTTCTCATTATGAATCCACTGATGATGAAGACAGTGATGAAGAAATTCAAGGTGTGGATCTTGAGGAAGAAGAGATGGATGAAGAAAATACAAATGAAGATGAAGAAGTGGATGAACTGTATAGGGACGTGAATGTCAATCTGGAGGGAAGAGATACTGAAATGACAAATGCTCCAAGCAATTTCATTCAAACTACTCAAGTAATAGAAGACACTCATGTGATTATAACTCCGGTCAATCCTGAAGGTCAACAACAGAGTTCTTTTGTGTCATCTGGCTTCGTTTCTAACATGCTCAACCCCAGTCCAGATACAGGTATTGACTCTATATTTAATCTTAACACTGAGTCAACTTCTCTGGTAGATGTTCCGGTTACTACTATTGCCGAGACACCTCTTTTGTCTAAAACAACACTTCTTCCACCACCCATTCCTCTCATTCCACATCCGCAACAAACACCAATTCCTACACCATCAACTGTTCTAAGATCCTCCCTACAAGATCTTCCTAACTTTGATTCCTTATTTGAGTTTGACCATAAACTAAAAACTTTGGAAACTAACTTCTCGGAATTCAAGCAAACAAAACAATTTGCTGCAGCAGTTTCTTTAATTCCAGGCATTGTTGATGCGTACCTTGCCAACAAGATGCATGACGCCATCAAAACAGCTGTTCAGTTACAGTCCGACAGACTCAGAGATGAAGCTCAAGCTGAAAATGCAGACTTCATTAATAAACTTGATGACAACATTAAGAAAATAATCAAGGATCAAGTCAAAGAACAAGTTAAAGCACAAGTCTCCAAGATTTTGCCGAAAATTGAGAAGACTGTAAACGAACAACTCGAAGCAGAGGTTCTGACTCGTTCATCTAATGAATCTAAGACATCTCATGTCGTAGCCGCCAACCTATCCGAACTAGAACTAAAAAAAGAATCTCATAGATAAGATGGAGAGCAATAAGTCAATCTACAGATCTGATGAACAAAAGAATCTATACAAAGCATTGGTTTACGCTTACGAATGTGACAAACTCATACTTGACATATATGGAGAAACTGTTTCGTTTAAAAGACGTCGAGATGAAAAGGTTAAAGACGAAGAACCCTTCGTTGGATCAAACCGGGGGTCCAAGAAAAGAATAG
>BQNB010213474.1:0-10059 GCA_026074375.1 Tanacetum coccineum
AATGCTTACCAATTATATGACAATCAGGGTTGCTTCTCGATCTCTAAACCACCAAAACCACTAAATAATCGCGACTCCTTCAAATTTAGCCCAAATTATTTAGTCAAACGTATGAGACAAAGAAAGAGATGAAATTTAAGAGAGAGACATTGAAAACAGAAACATGAAAGAAGCACCAAACAACCGTCACAACTAACGACTAAAAAAGAGTTTTGTGTACACTTCTAGATATCGAGGCAGAGGCATAGTTTGTAACGGCACCGGGCCATCAGACGATCCAATTACAACCCAAAAATAAAGATAGCCCAACAAACAAAAACGACCCAACAAACCAAAACGACACCATTAAACACAAAACGACTTCATTAATGATCAAAACGGCGTCATCCGTACGCCTAATGTATAATAGATTAATTCTTAAACTCTTTTTTTTTTCAATTAGGAACTAATGAAAGGGGGTTATTTGTAAATAACACTAGAAAAATGATTCAGTCAAAATAATCACCCCCAGATAAAAAGCTTTATTCAGTTGACACAATGGTTCGATCCATCTTATGAAAGAAAGAAACTAGAGTAGTTCTTAGATTTGGTTGTTTCATTATCATTTCATCCTCGTATTTAAAAACCCAACAACAATAATATAAGAAGAAACAACAAACATGTCTTTTTCTTGTTCTGTTATGTTGGTAATAGTGACAGTTTGTATACTGTGGTCGCCTTTGATCTATGGTCATGAATTCAAGGTTGATGATGGGGAAGTGTTGGAACTTACGGAGTCGAATTTCGATGCCGCGATTTCGACATTTGATTATATCTTTGTTGATTTTTATGCTCCATGGTGTGGTCATTGTAAACGCCTTTCCCCTGAGGTACCCTTTTCTATTTCTTTCTTCATTTTACCATATTTTGGTTAGTTGATAGGTGATGTTTTAGATAGGGTTTATTGTACATGTGGGTCGTATAGAACAGAAAGCCTTTAGAGTGTAAAAAAATACCGTTATCGTTTATTGAAATTGTGAAATGTAGTCTTTTGCTAACCCCAAGGTGGGTAGCCTAGAGGTTCCGGGGCTTGGGATTCTCTAGCAAAGACCGAACTTCAATCCTTGCAACTTTGGGGTTAGTTGTTTCCGGAGGAGAGGAATTTCCAAGAATTTAGTCACGTTTCATAATGTGGGTTGATAGTATTTCTTTCTACATATTGATCTTGGGGTGGGGCGTTGGGGTTGGTTAGTGTTGGCAGTTAATCAGTTATCAACGTTTTTAATGGAAATGAAGTATCTTTGCATATTGAAGGGGGGGTTGACCTTTTAAAAATGAAAATAGTGAATGCATTAAGGATGTTACGCTCTATGTTTTGAGATACCTAGTGTATCAACTTACTGAGGTTTTGTATCATTCATTCAAAAGGGGTTAGAGTTGATAAAGCTCCTTAATTATTACTGAGGGTTGGATTAAGGGTTGTGTTTATTTGGTTATTTAAGGGTTTATTTAATTTGGTTTTGTGTATTGGTGGGTTATCAAGGTTTGTTAATTTCTAGGTATTTCATAAAAATACTACTCAGTAACATACTGATTCATGACCGTTTTAGTCTTTATACCATTTTGTGTAGTCATCGGTAGATGGTTTTATTTCTGTCCAAGTGGTATTCGTAATCTTTGTAACCCTCATAAAAGTCTTTGTAACATTTTTTAGATGTATTATCATGTGCTTATATAAAATCATCATGTTTAGTTGTCTTTTTTATGGGGTTATCGCTTACAAATATGACACAAATGGGGAAAACAAAGGGATCGTATAATGACTCAGATATACATTACTAGTCGGTGATTGCATTTCCTAATCTTCTTTTAAGAGATTTGCAGGAGGCGACCAGAGGCATCATCCAAAGCATTTGCTGAGATTTTGTTATGATTGGTATCCATGATTGCTAAGAAAGATCAATACTAGTTATATGTATAAACCCAATTTTTATATATATAAAACTATAGATACCTTTTAAGGGAACGCACTTTAAGTTGTTTCATGATGCGAAAATTTCTTAAGGATTAGGCACTCTAAGAATATTTTGCACTTTTTTAAGATTTTTTTCCTTTTGAATGGCAATTTAGTTTGAAATACTATGTTACGGGTATTTAGGAAACTTGTTTGATCATTTAGGAATCATGTTCGTTCTAACTAGTTAGAGAATTTTGATACCTTAAGCCTTATTTTAGTTATCCTTAGTTTACCTTGCAATTAAGCCAGTTTAACTTGATTAGAGTGCAGAATTAACCAATTTTAATTAGCATCCTAATTAAGGTTTTAAATCGCCTTCTAATTGGAAATTTGATCTTAAGTGTTTTTGGTCTTGAAAGGTAAACCGATTTCTAAAATGTCACCAATAGATCGGTTCCTTAAGAGTGGTCTAGTAGATTGGTTCCTTAAGGAAATCAGTAGTTCGGTTCCTAAAGAAAATCAGTAGATCGGTTCCTTAAGGTGGTCTAGTAGATCGGTTTCTTAAGGAAATCAGTAGTTCGGTTCCTAAAGAAAAGCAGTAGATCGGTTCCTTAAGGAAACCAGTAGTTCGATTCCTAAAGGAAATCAATAGTTTGGTTTCTTAAGGAAACCAGTAGTTCGGTTCCTAAAGAAAAATAGTAGATCGGTTTCTTAAGGAAACTAGTAGTTCGGTTCCTACAGGGAGCCAAAAGATCGGTTCACACTGAAATTTCACAAACATGATTTTGATTTCAAGATTGCATCATTTAGCATTTTATCATATAAGCACAACACATAGGTGCCAATTTCACAGAAATTACCACAAGAACAACAAAAATCGCATAGAACATTCAAACCGAATATGAACATACCACAAGATGTATACATTCAAGATTTTTTTGCTAACAAGGGTATGTTTTAGACACTCAAACTCATTCAAGAATAAGTAAACTAGCTTCCTAACACAAAAACCACAAACTTTTTCATCATATACATCAAGAAAGCCAATTTTCAAATCATAAAATCGACCAAAACCAACTAATGAGTTATTCTTATTGAAAAATCGTTATGAACGAGTCATTAGCACCCTTAGAGGAACAAAACCCCTCAACCAAACCCTAATTCAATATTTAGGGTTTTCTTGATCAAGATCTTATAAGAACATAATTCGATTGAGATGTAGGTTCATTAGGGTGTAAGGAACAATGTTCAAGTTATACCTTTAGCAAGAAAATGACTGGAAATAGAGATGATGAAGATGACGATTTGATTGAATGGTTTTGAAAGAAAAACATTTGAGTGTTGTGTTTGTGTGTGTGTTTAAAAGCGGGGAAGGAGTGGTGTGAATAAAACGAATTTCTTTTTTGTGCACATTTATCCCCTCAATTTTGACACCCTTTGCAAGTTTCTTGTATAAGTTTATATAGGCAATTTAAGTTTACACATTGGCACGAAGAGTCCCTGTAGTTTTTAACTAGCATACCTAACAACTTAAATTTACACATATTCTCCCTAAAAGCTTAAATACATAACATTTAAGGCACATATAAGCTAAACTTAATTAACTTTCCTTAAAAAATAATATTTTGATATTGTTTAAAACCTTTTTTTAACCGTATTATCATTATGAAGAAGCGATTTGACATTTTATCCCCCTCAAACAATGACCCGTTTTCTAGTTAAAGAGTTGTAGTCGTTGTTTGAGTGGTCAAATGTATTTGAAAAGCATTTTCTGATGAAGCAATGTTTTATTTTAAAAAACAAAAACCAATTGAAATAAGATTTCTCTTATTTTCACACATAAGTGCACTGACACGTACACTTATGGAATATAGAAAGCACGGGTTGTGTTGCAAAGTAAACACAAGCCTTTGCATGATCATAAAGTAGACCATGCCCGAGAATAAATTCCCGTTATGAGGTCAAGTTTCCATTTAGAAATACTTGCCTTTAATATGATGACCGGGTTGCTATCTGAAATAATAGCAAGCCATTTTTTGGCATGTTTTGAAAACTTTTGAACTTCTGCTCGAACTTCATTTACAGCCTCGTATCATTATTAAATGACATTTCTAAGACCGTAAATGTTATCGATTTTTAGAAGACATGCCATTATTACCTCTTTTTATATTTTTTCTCATTTTTAAATTTTTTCTTTGGTTTTAAAGATTTTATATTTTTGTTTTTTGTTTTTATAAAGGTTTTCTGAAACTGAAAAATCTTTTTTGGTTTTTCTGGTTTTTAATATATTGTACATATTATATACAGGATATTTGAATAGGTACCACCACTTCATTTGCCAATTGTTTCAGGGTCTCTGGCGTAAAACTTCGCATTCCCAGCTTGTTGATAAGAAATTCAATTCTTTCTCTGCCAAGGGCTTTAGTGAAGATGTCCGCTAGCTGATACTTCGTATTGACAAAGTAAAGCTCTACTACTCCGTTTTCAACTTGCTCTTTTATGAAGTGAAATCTGATGTCAATATGTTTTGATCGAGAATGTTGAACATTGTTGCAGCATAAGGCAATAGCGCTTTTGTTATCACAGTACATTGGAATTTTATTGAATCCAAGGCCATAGTCGGTAAGCTGTGATCTCATCCAAAGGACTTGAGCACAACAACCAGACAAGGAAATATATTCAGCTTCTGTACTGGATATCGCAGCGCTTTTCTGCCTTTTTGATGACCAGCTAACAAGCCTTTCTCCCAATAATTGCATACTTCCAGATGTACTTCGTCTAGTATCTTGGCAACCCGCATGATCAGCGTCTGCATAAGCTGTTAGAGCAATAGAAGAATTTTTTGGATACCAGAGTCCCCTATTAACAGTTCCTCTTAGGTATTTAAAGAATCTTTTTGCAGCATGTAAGTGCTTTTCGGTAGGCTTTGCCTGATATCAGGCACACATGAATACAACAAATGTTAGGTCTAGTCTACTGGCTGTAAGATACATAAGGGTGCCAACCATTCCACGATAGTGTGTAGGGTCAACGGCTTTCCCTTGTGGATCTTCATCCAGTTTGGATTTCTCTACCATGGGAGTATCCACGGGGTCACTAGATTCCATACTATATTTTTTCAAAGATTCAAGAGCATATTTTGACTGGTTTAGAAAGATGCCTCTAGGACTTTGTGAAATCTGACCCTAACTCAATTTCATCTTTAATCATCTAATCACAAAACAATGTCAACCCTAACTTTTGCTGATACTCACAATATGGTCTCATTCTTGGAAAAACCTGCTGAAAGTAATGGGTTTCATGAAATTATCAATTTTCTGAATGCTAACCAAATTCATTATGCTTTAACTATCAATCCTACCATCTACACATCTTGCATTGAACAATTTTGGGCAACAGAAAAGAAAAACACTGTCAATGGTGAATGTCAATTACAAGCCCTAGTTGATAAAAAGAGGGTGATCATCACAGAGTCAAGCATTAGAATTGATCTACACTTAGCAGATGCTGGTGGTATTGATTGTTTGTCGACTGATACTATCTTTGAAGAACTGGCAAGGACGGGGTATGAAAAACCTTCTCAAAGGCTTGTATTTTATAAAGCTTTCTTTTCTCTACAATGGAAGTTCTTAATTCATACTATTACACAATGCCTTAGTGCCAAGTCCACTGCATGGAACAAATTTAGTAGCACAATGGCCTCTGCAATCATATGCTTAGCTACAAACCAAAAATTTAATTTGTCCAAGTATATCTTTGATGTTATGGTAAAGCACTTAGAGGGAGGGGTCAAATTTCTGATGTATCCACGCTTTGTACAAGTGTTTCTTAATAATCAGCTTGGGGATATGTCACATCACAAGAAGATTTATGTTAATCCCTTACACATAAAGAAAATCTTTGCCAATATGAAGAGACAAGGAAAAGACTTTTCTGGAGAGTGACACCCTTGTTTTGCAACAATGAATGGGTCAAGGCTACTCAAGAATTAGGGCGTAGATTCAGGCATTTCCTACTAGATTCTCAACAGACACCCATTAACTTTTTAAACTCAACCATTCACCTCTATACTCAAAGAAGCATCGAGGAGAAAACAAAGGAAGGAAGCTGAAGTTTTCCTTAAGATGACACATTCAGATGACAGTGTTTCTATACCTCAATGAATCCACTTCTTAGTGGTGAGATAAAATGCAACTAACAAAATGAAGATTTTGTGTACAACTTACAAAACAGTTTCTTGAATTTGGAGAAGGCAAAGGATGCTCAAGCAAAGGAGATTGCTAGTTTAAAGAAGAGGGATATGTGTGAAAATACATATCCTTTTTATATCAAAAATGTCCCATAAAAGACAAAATTGTGCTTAAAATACTTGTATATTGTTTGTTTTGTCTTTATGATTGTGTAGGTACGGATAATACAAAAATCACAAGAAAACGATCAAAACACGGACACGGGAACGGAAGAGCACACCATGGAGCTGAGAGAATTCTATCAAGGTCCAACCAAAAGTCAACCATTGGTCAACGTGTCAACACTAGTCCAACAACTAAATGACAAACTCCCAAAAAACACCATAAAAACACTTAAAGATTAAAGCAAATCCACAAAATAAATTCCCCTAAACCCTAACACCGTTAGTCCTTTATATGAACATAAGACTAAGGTTGTTTAGCCTACATATAATAACCTAAAAACCAATCCCTGCTTCCTTTGCCCAAGATGGCCCAAAACACATTACTGGCCCCAAGTTCCTATAAAAGCCCAAAAGTCAAACGAATATGAGCCCGGGTCAAAAAGAAGTCAAACGCACCCTTATCAAGAAATAAGCGGAAAATGATGTTGTACTGTTCATTATCTTCTTCAATATTTACTTATCTTCAAAACAAAGGTGTAAATGCAAATTGCTACGTGGTATTTAATTCAAGTGACAAGCACTGATAGGCAAAGCTATACGGCACAAAAACGCTCTCATTGGCCAAGACTCCACAAGGGAATGTCACGTAAGAAGTCAAAGAAAGCATACAAGGATGGATGTTTACACTGAATCCTTTCAAAAAAAGCACAAAGGGTCAAAATCACGGATTGCACGTTGGCAATCCGTGTTGCTCGTCAAAACGGAGATCCATGGTTCAAGAATGAAGATCCAAGATTGGACATAACATCAAGGGTTGTGATTAGAGGGAGCGTCAACTGAATTTGAGTCCTAATAAGCTCTCTCAACTATATAAATAAAAGTAAAGCTCTCTCACCAAGAGAGATCGGAGTAGTTTATAAATTAGCTTATTACAAAATTAGCTTTTTAATTTTCATTTCAAAAATGTTTTAGCTTAATGTTGTCTTAATGAAATTTATTCCTTTTCAGCAATGTACTCAACTTTTCATTAATAGAATCTTCGTATTTGTTTTTCTCACATTCACTTTAAAACTTTGTTTACATAAGCTTTAATAGCGTATCACATAAGCTCCTCACTAAAGCTTCATCTAAGCCTCTTTTGAAGCTCTCTAAGCTCAAATTAACTCATAATAAGCATTTAAATCTACTTAAACTAATAAAAATTAGTTAATTACCCTGTTGCCTAATTGATTTGAGCATTTAATGCATGATACTAGCCATGGGATGAGTTCTCATAAGGACTTTATACTAGCCTTATCATTTGATAACTAGAGCTGTCGAATAGCTCCAGGAGCTTATGCCTTTGTTTAGTCTAAGTTTCTATAAAGTTTTCTTTAAATTCCAAGTATCTTAGTTTAATACGTGCATTTGCTTATTTCTGCTTAACCCTAGCATATTTGTGCTTAATTTTGGCTTCCTTTATGCTTATTAAACTTGTTGACTATCTGTTTTTAAGCTTTTATAGCATAGATCTTAGTTTTTCATAATTTGTCCTAAAAATCTATAAAAATAAAAAAATATTAGCTTAGCTTGTAGCTTATTGTTTCTAGCTTATTTGCTTATAGTTTTATGCTTATTAAGGTTGTTATAAACTGTTTGTCATCTGGTATCTATGTTTATAATTAACATATGTTCTTATAAGCTCAAATGGATTTCAATGCTTTTAAAGGGGTGTGGGGTGTTTGGCTCAGCAGTACTAACCATAAGTTAGTACTGCTTGAGACCATTTGGTCTTAAGATTTTAGTTTTGATCTTTCATTTTAATCTATTTGTGCTAAATTCATAAGCTAGGATAGGGATAATTAGTTTTTCATAAGTTAGGTTAATATTAGTCTAAATCTGTTAAGGGTCATTTGTATTTCTAGATTCAAATCAATTTAGTAAATGCTCATGCCTATTTTGTCCTAAGATTTGTGTTTTTAAAAGCATAGAATTAAATGTCTTTGGCCTGCATTTTGTCTGGTTTGATTTTGAGTTTTAATTGTGCACATTGCATCAGACAGAAAAAGTGAGAAAAAGCATTTTCAATTCAATAATTTAGAGGGTATAAGCTGTTTTTAGGATTAGATTTTCAATCTTTGAGAAGTTTGTGGTCCATAGTTTACATGTTTCTAGCTAGTTTTCATTAAATAGCTTAATTACATATCTGTTTTTAGCTTTTAAAATTGGCTTTTGTCTTTTCATTTTCAAAATAAAACTCAGCATGATCTGAGCCTTAGGTCTGTTTTCAAAGTGCTTTTGTAATAAGCATTTGAGTTTCAAACCTTGTTTCAAAAGTTGATTTTGTAAGCTTATTAGTTGTAGTATAAGCTTGCATAAACTATTTCCCCACAAAGATCCAAGAGCTTATCTAAAAATAAGCTCAAAGATCCCTGTAGGGACTGTTTAGGTCTAAGGTTTTGCTAAGTGCTTATTTCAATTTTTATAGCTTATTTTCTTAAACTTTTTCTTAATTTGTTCTTAAAATAGCTTATTAGGTTAGTTTAAATTATTTCTTAGCTCATTAAGTCAGCTTGTTGCTTAATTTAGTTTTTTTTTTCATTAAAACCAAAAACACCAAGTCAGTAGCCTGTAGTTTTTTTCTAGTACTTTTTAGTTGCTTAATTAGATTTCAAAATATGTTTTGCTTATTGTTTTAAGTAAATTTTTAGTTATACTTTAAGAAAGTGTTAAGCTCTTAGCTGTAAGGATCCATTTTAGTGCTTAAAATTAAGCTCAAAACAGTCCCTAAGGCCTGTTTGGTTTAAAAGTCTCCATTAGCTTATTTTGATGTCTAGCTTATAGCTTTTCTCTTTGTGCTAAAATTCTTTGCAAAATAGCTCATTAGGGTAGTGTTAAGTAGAAAGTTAGCTTATTTCTCAATAACTCAGCTTAAATTTCCTTTTAGAGTTCTTAAATTTTCAAAAAAGCAAAAAAAAAAGTAGTTAAGTAGTAATTGTCTAGTTATAAGTTGTTTAACAACTTATTTAGGGCTTTTCTTAAAAAGTTTCTTTTATTAAAAGTGCTTATTTTTAGCTTATTTACAACTTTGCTTTTATAAGTTTAAAAAAAAGGGGGAAGGTAGAAATCGGGGGTGAGCAAGACTCGAACCCCCGACCTCAACACCCTCTACCCTTTTATAGCAACACACCACACACCTCACTACCAACGCGCCCTGGGGTCTTTTTCGTTGAACCTTTACAACATTTAATTCTTATACACATTTTACCCATTTTAGCTTATAAGTTGTTTAAGCTTATTTCGTGGCTTATTCATTAAGCTGTGACCTCAAGCTTATTCTTCCTAGGTTCTATTTAGTTCAAGCTATTTTTGGTATTTTTTTTTTAGAATTTTTATAAATAGGTTAGTATTTTTGAACATTTATTTTTGTTAAAAACATTAAAAAATCATAAAAAATAGAAAAATAATCAAAAAAATGTAATTCTTTTTTAGAAAATTTTCTTTTATCGTAAAGTTTCTAGGAAAATTAGTTTTGCCTTCGTAGGGTTTAAAATTGCAAATTTTCATTTTTTAAAGAACGGGATTCGTTCCTGTTTACATTTTTCGTGTTTTTAAGCTCATTTCAATTTTATTTTTTGTTCTAGTTTTCTTTAAACTTACTTTTTAGTCAATTAGAGTCTATTTATAAAGAAAAATTCAATTTAGGTTTAATTTTAGAACTTTAGGGTTTTTAACTGCCGTTTAGGGTTCCCGTTTTGCGTTTTTAGTTAAAGTTTGATTTCCCGTTATT
>BQNB010213475.1:0-10059 GCA_026074375.1 Tanacetum coccineum
ATTTCAAATGTTAATGATCGGACAAATGTCATTTTTCCTAGGATTACAAGTTTCTTAAAATCCCGGAGGCATTTTTATTAATCAATCAAAATTCGCTCTTAAAATATTAAAGAAATTTAAGATGGATTTGTGTGACCCTGTTGATACACCCATGGTGGATCGACTCAAACTGGATGAGGACCCCTTACGGATTCTAGTTGAACATACTCGCTTTCGTAGTATGGTCGGCTCCCTGATGTACCTTACTGCCAGCAGACCCGACCTTGTATTCGCTGTATGCATGTGTGCTAGGTATCAGGCTTCGCCTACGAAAAAGCACCTTGAAGCACTTAAACGGGTCTTTTGGTATCTCAAAGGAACCATTAATTGGGGTATTTTGTATCCGAAAGACATCGCTATGGCACTAACGGCCTATGCAAATGCGGACCATACTGGTTGTCAAGACACACGAAGGAGTACGTCAGGAAGTGCTCAGTTCCTTGGAGATAAATTAGTCAGCTGGTCGTCAAAGAAACAGAAGAGCACTGTGATCTCAACTACAGAGGCTGAATACATTGCCATGTCTGGATGTTGTGCTCAGATACTTTGGATGAGGTTACAACTTACAGACTACGGCTTTGCCTTCCATAAAATTCCCCTGTATTGTGACAATCGCAGTGCCATTGCTCTCTGCTGCAATAATGTCCAACACTCTCGGTCCAAGCACATTGACATACGATACCATTTTATAAGAGAGCAAGTTGAGAAAGGCGTGGTTGAATTGCGGACATATTCACCAAAGCATTACCAAGAGAGCGGTTCGAATTTCTACTCCCGCGACTTGGTATGAAGAGTATGTCTTTGGAAACCCTTAAACATCTTCAGGAAGGAGAAGAGGAGTAAAGGATGGTCTTTATATATCCTATGTATATTTGTATATAATTAAACACAAAAACAAAATACAAAAATATAAAACCTATAAAAACCATAAAAATCAAAAATAGAAAATACCAAAAAAAAATCAAGACATGTCTTCTGTAAATCGATAACATTTACGGACCCAGAAATGTCATTCAATAATGACACGGGTCTTTAAATGAAGTTCGAGCGGAAGTTTAGACTATTTTAAAACATGTCTTCATGGCTTGCAGTTATTTCCGACTGCAACTCGTTTTTCAATTTGAGGAATGCATGTCGCCAAAAACAGCAAGCTGTGACCTAACAACGGTATTATTTTTTTCCCGAGCACGGATTACTTAATATCCGTGCATCCAAGGATTAATGTACGTTTCAGTGCGTTGTTCTTTATTCGGAAGAGAAGTCTTCCTTTTTATAACCAAATAATTTTCTTCTTAATTGATTCTTCAAAAATTATTAGTGTTAATCACAGTGGTAAAGTGTTGTTGGAAATTCATCAATTCAGGTTTTTCAAAATAAACTTTTCAACTCAAACAACGACTACAGCTCTTTCAATAGAAAACGGGTCATTGTTTGAGGGGGAGAGTGATTTCAAGTTTATTGCATCAAACGGGTTTCTAGATCACATCATACAATTAATGGAAAAGGTTTTGTAGTAATACAGGGTTATAATTTAAGGGGGAGTTAATTATTTTTTAACTCAAAGGACCAAAATTGTCATTAGTTAAATAGTTTAGGGACGTATATGCAATATGCTAATTGTTTTCTAGCTCTATTAAACTACAAGGACTGAATCTGCTAATCTTCAAACTTGTTTACCCTAGAAAACCTTTAAATCAAAAATTAAGAGTGTTAGAAACCTAAAGGACCGAAACTGCCATTTCTAAAACCCTTGTTATAAAAGGGTGGCGGTTTGACATTTTGTCAAACCTTGAATTTATCAGTCAAACATAAAACACACACACACCCACACGCAAACCGCCACCAAGTTGCCACATTTGATTCTTTGATTTCCTGTGAATTCTGTGCTAAGGTAACTCGAAATCTTCATTCTATACCATTAGATGATGCATTAGGTGAAAGGAAATCATCTAAAACACATTAAAAGGAGAATAATTTCTAGATTCGACCTAGGTTTGTTCTCGAAAATTTAATGTTGTGTGTAATTGTGAATTGATTAGAGGGATAGGTGCGGATTTAGGTGGCGATTACTCGATCATGATTGGATTAACTTTAATCAATTACATTTGTGTGATTTGAATAATCTTGTATGCATCTTTGATCGAAATAAGTATGTGTGTTTGAATATGTGTTTTTGCTTCTGGGATTTGATCATGAGGGCTAGTTGTTGATGATTTGTTGTTCACTTGAGATCCTCTAACACTAAGTAGACCAAATTGATGATTTTCGATAGAAGCTTGACTTTCAAAAGTCAATAGTGATTCGCTGTTGTTGTAATCGGTTTTGTATTGCATTATGTGGTAGTATAAAGGTTTATTAGAGTAGTAAAACATGGGTGTGTGAACCTTTAAGGCCTTAAGAGAATGTCGTTGCCTAAATGACTAAGTTCGGCTCAAATGGTATGTAATCTGATTGATTGGCTTGCCGTTGTTGATTGCTTAGATGCAAACTTAGAATCTAGAATGCCTTGGTGGTGTATGGAATTGACTTTATTGAAAGAAAATTGAATTAGAAATTAGTCTCCTTGATAGCGGTTTGACTGATCTTGATACAGTTTGGTTAGTTTCCTGATAGCGGTTTGACCTGTATTGCCTATAGCGGTTTGGGTCTGTTTTGCTGATAGCGGTTTTGAGTTTATGTTTTGCCTATAGCGTTTATGAACTAATTAAAATATTTAAGGTTGTGCAGGCAAACCGCTACGAGGTAGCGGTTTGATGAAGATTATTTTTAGTATTAAAATAATCCAAACCGCTATTTTGAATTTTTCTTAACTGGTAGCGGTTTGATTAAAATGAATATAATATTCGTAGTTGTTTGGTCATAGCGGTTTGATTAAAATGAATATAATATTCGTAGCTGTTTGGTCATAGCGGTTTGATTAAAATGAATATAAAATCCATAGTTGTTTGGTCGTGGCGGTTGATCCCCCCCAAGCAATGTTCCACACCCCCCCCCCCCCCCCCCCCCCCCCCCAACCCACCCCCCGGCATTCCGCTACATACCGGTTTGATCATTTCCCTACATAGCGGTTTGATCATTCCTCTTCACAGCGGTTTGATTAACTCTCCTCACGCGGTTTTTAGTGTCAAGTAGGGAGCGTTTGGGCCGAAAAAAAAATCCTCAAAGTTTTGGCCCATTAGTCCTATTAACCCCCAAGGCCCAATCCAAAGGCATAAATACCCTCTTTTAAGCACCCATCCGAGACTTGTTAACTTGTCTGTGTTCATTGTATAATCCTATGACCAACTCGACTTAAATCTCACCATAATCAATCGAAGCAGTCAATGTATGCTCATGCTAACATCAAAACATATGTCATGTCTGTCTGTCTGTTGTGATATCCTTTGCGAGACAAAATGGCTTGATGAGAAGGTTCTTGCTCTTGCAGCCACAAGATCTGATGATCAATACTGTCCATTTGTTGCCTAGGTGCCCATTGGAAAGAAGAAACTATGGTTTTGGATCTCAAAAGAACAAAAGAAATCTTATTTTTCAGATCTCTGTGGATATTCTACAAAACATAAACTTCTTCAGGGCATTCACTGCCTCAGCCTCGGTTCCAGCTATCTACATTCAACAATTCTGGAACACGCTTACATATGAGGCAAAAACTAGAGCTTACAGTTTTTAGCTAGATGAAACCCGATTCGTATTGGATGCTAATCTTCTGAGGAAGGCGTTAGAGATAACACCCATTGATCAAGCTCACCAGTTTGTGTCACCTCCGTCGGGTGATGCGATTATGGACTTTGTGAATGAGCTGGGGTATACAGAGGTAATTCACTTTGTGTCAAGAATGGCGGTGAATAACCTGTATCAGCCTTGGAGAGCAATATTGTCTATGATCAACCAATGTCTCACAGGCAAGACTTCTGGGCATGATAGGCCTAGATATCCAGTTCTTCAGATGCTTTGGGGAATTATTACAAGTACTAATGTTGACTATGTTGAACTTATGTGGGAAGAATTTGTACAAGCTATCTAGACTTTTCTTACTGATAAGGCCAATCTAGGCAGTCCCACCAAGAAGGGCAGGAAAGACAAGCCTCACGTTATTCCTTATTATTGATTCACGAAGCTTGTTATCTGTCATTTGGTAAGAATTCACAATATTCACCAAAGATCAGCATCTCCGTTTCATTTTGCTGAAGAAGACCTCAGACTTGTAATCTCAAATTCGTTTCCAAAGGCGAAGTCAATAAAGTCTTTGGTATGCCAATTCCCAACGAGCTAATCTCGAACAATCCAGGAATTCACCTTACTACAATGCGTACTTGGAAATGGTCGCAAAGCATGATCAGAAAGCGTTGCAGCCAGTAAAGTAAGGAAAGAAGAAAACTACAATGCCAGTAACCCAAGTTAATGCCTGCTACAGAGAAGTCAAGCAAACCAGCACCTACATCAAAACCTAAGGTAACCAAGGAAAAACCATCTAATCCCTCTACTGCTAAGCCACCCAAGCCGAAGCCTGCTAAAGAGAAGTCAACCAAGGCTACACCCCTACAAAAGGCCGGCAAGGGTAAAGTTGCAAAAGTTTGTAACGTGAAGAGTTCTTTCCAGCTGGTTGATGAACCTGATGAAGAACCAGCTCAACCTGAACCTGAACCTGAACCCGAACATCAAAGTGAAGGTGAAGAATATGATGTCAAGCGAGCCATTCAGATGAGTCTGGAATCGTTTCATGCAGAGGGTCACGCACATGTTGGAGGTGTGGCGATTCGAGAACCTGTTGCAGAGGCCACCCGACCACTCCGTGTAGTTGAAAGTCAAGGGAAAAGCCTATATTACTGAGGAAACATGGCTGCCCAAACACTGTTAGCCTTGCAACAGACCAAGAGAAAGCACCACGGACCAATTTATATTCCAGAGGCAGACTCTAGCTACTGAAGAGGCATCAAATGGGCCCTCTGCACAACCACAGGATGACACGTCTGCAAATATAGTTTGTGACACTCCGTCTCCTGTAGATGCTGAAACAGGTGCTGAATCAGATAAGACAAACAGTGGAGGTGATACAGAGATTCTGCAGATTAGTGAAGAACAAGGAGAAGACATGGATAACCAAGTGAACCTAGAGGAAGACTATTTGAACTTTTATCAAGGCCTAGGATGATCAGACCTTTGGTAAAACCCCGAGTCACGACCTCCACCAGAGCAGATATTCATGCCGATAGACCAGGCTAGACCAGACCCTGGAGAAAGCCGTGTGGCTCTTGCTGGACCAGACCCTGAGCCCACGCACGATGAAATTTTGGGCTAATGGGTACCCTAATGTACATGAGACAGCTTAAATTTCCGGCTGATGAACATGTCATCCTAGAGGATCCACTAAGTTCAACCGGGACTCTCTCTTTAATAAAGAATCTAGAAGATGCATATACTATTGGGGATCAGTTCTTTAATGAAAAAATCCACTAAAAGATGAACTTGGAAAACTCAATGTGGAAGCAGAAGTGGTCTCCATGGTCACTGTTCTAATTTATCAAGCGTCTTCCTCAGTTCCACCACTGTCCACACCCATTATTGATCTCTCACCTTCTAAACTTGCACCATCTACCACTCAAGTACCAATCTTTACAGCAACAACAACGACTACAACAACAACCTGTCTACTTTTACCTCCTCCACAACAACAAAGCATAACAGATTCTGAGCTAGTTGCGCGTGTCACAGCACTTGAACAGAAATTCACTGCTTTTGAGCATAAGTGCAAGACTCTTGATAGCATGACTCAGAATCTCAGATCTAGGGTTTTCACCTTGGATCTTAGGGATCTGCCTCATAAGATTGATGAAACTGTTCGTGAAACTGTCAAAGAGTTTTTTCCAAGTACTTTACAAGGCTCCCCTTAGAGATCGCTTCAGAGACTTGCCCGAAGCTGATATGAAGGAAATGCTTCACCAAAGGATGTTTGAGAGTGGTTCATACAAAATTCCTAAACATGTCGCTCTCTATGAAGCTCTTGAGGCATCTATAGAACGGGCACAGAGGGACGAATTCTTTGTTGAACGGGATAAGTCCCGCAAGAAACAACGTGATGATCAAGACCCTCCTCCTACCTCACAAATCTAACTCAGCAAAAAGAAACCACAAAGCTCTGGACTTCAGGATCATCACAGCCCCCAGCTTCATAGTCATCTGCCTGGAAGACGACTGACACTAGAGATGCGACTTCAAGCTCTTCCAAGCAATAGTCTGGTCCTCATTCAGAACAACCTATCGAAGACATACCAATGCCAGATACTGTAAATATATCTAATTCAGAGGATACTGGTTCTACACACCTTCCAAAGATCAAGCCAAGGCCACAATGGTTGAAGCCTATTCTAGAGGAAGACAGACCTGAATCTCCAGAACCAGACTGTCCGTTCCTCTAATGACTTTCCTGTAACAAGAGAACAACTGAGCAAATGCACTTGCCAATTCCTACAAAAATCCAGAGGAAAACAAGTACTCCGAAAGACTGGTGAAATGGGATCGATTCATCACAGGTTTTGCAAAAGGATCTGGCAAAGAAGAAGCTCAGTAAGTCTGATTTAGAAGGCACAGCTTATAAGGTAGCCAAAGTTTTTCACGAGAACAGCATCTCCCTGCAATTCCAGATGGAGGAGTGTCATTGAATGCTTACGGATCAAGTTGATTTGGTTAACCCTGAAGGCCATCGGTTGGTGCCTGATGTGAGCAAAACCGTTACCTTTATGAAGAGGACCCACCAGGTCAGGTAACCATTCAGTCCCAATTCTTCTTTAATAAGGATCTGGAGTATCTTGTGTCAGGTGACAAAGGCAAAAGATCAGCTTTATCCATATCCAAGCTGAAAGCAGCTAAATATCTAGACTTTGGACTTGAAGAACTAGTGCCGACACTATGGATTGAGAGTGAACGGGAGTATGATATTAGCGTTGCTTATGGTATCTCTCACTGGTGGTTCAAGCGCAAAGAATTCTACATCACAAGATACAGTGCCCCGTCTGATCGCGGTACAGTCAGATCACACATGCGTGTTGTCAGTGTCGTCAGTCTCAAGACGTATGAAAGATACAGGTATGCCTTTGATGTGCTGTCGTGTAGGGTTAATTATTTTATTATTAATTTTTAAATTTATATTTAGCCGACAAACATAAAAAAAAACTTTAATGAGCAGTGTACCCAGTCAAGATGGAGTTCGCGGTAAGTAGGGTGTCGAATACTAAGAGTTGAACATTAATCCTATATTCTATCATATTTTAATTATTTATTTACTGGTTAAACCTAGCTATGTACGTTTGTCTAATGATATGGGGGTTTTTAGCCTGAGAGACTGACATAGGTTTGGTGGAAAAAAATACCAATTCAATACACAATATATATAAAAGAAGAAAATTAGAAGATAGAAAAGCGGTACAAGCCAAATGATAGAAAACTATATTAGCCATATTAAATCCGGTTCAATGTTGGTTTGTTTGTTTTAGTGCAATGATTTACTTATCTCGAAGCGGCATATCATTCTTAAGACTTAGGCGGGACATCATCCTAAGACCTAGACACGATTAATCCTGTCAAATAACGCATCCGCAAAAACATCCTTAGTTTAATTATAATATCTTAGAGAAATAAAGCATGTTGATCCTGTTCAAACCCTAGCCCAACGGCCTTTGCCCACTTATTGTTTGACGGTGTTTTATATACTGGTAGTCCACTATTCCAATCTTTATCAGTAAATTAAGAGCATGATTGCTGAAACATAAATGGGTCACCTACCGGTCCAACTAAGCTCATAATTCAAAGACAAAGACAAAACGTTATTTGTGATCCTATTGGTCCAGTAATATGAAACATGATATGGAGAGCTATCCCGAATTACTTAAGATTACTTGGTCCGTATCACTAGATCCAGTTGAATGATAGGTCGCATATTCAAACACATAAATAAGTATAAGGTGATAAACATAATTAAACAATCAACGATAAATTAAGAAATCGATTTTAAAACAAACCAAACATTGAACTTTCATTAAGATGGCTAATACCCGAGGGTATTAGCCCAAAACCATTGTAATTATACAAGCGTAATCAAACAATTAAAATTGAATGATTAAGAGAGTAAAAATTACACGCTGTCTTCTATGGATTCGCGATCAATGCTTGACCTTGGTGGCTGATCTTCTCTTCTAAAATTCGTCTTTAATGAGTATGGTAGATAAAAGAATATGATATTGCACACTAAAACTCGTTTTTGAGTCTTCTATTCATAGTGTCTGAAAAAGACTCGATACGCTGTATCCAGCAAGGTCGATATGGCATATTAGGCTAGATTCCTTAGAGTACGCGCTACGTTCGTAATAAATCATTGATATCATTCCCAATTTACTTGATTTACTTTATTTTCGAATAGTTATCTTCATGGATACAACGTATGTAGACAGAGTGAATACGCCGTATTAGGAATTGGTCAAACGTGTTTTCTTGTGAAGTCTTGGGGCATTGATATGCCGTATCTCTTTAGTTGGATACGGCGTATTGGTGAAAATTCAGCAATCTTCAAATGTCATCTTTTTAGCTCCAAATTATACGCTTTTACTTATCTTTATAAAACCCTCTGAATTACTGCATTATTAACTTTATAGCAATTAAGTTGCCAAATAATGCAATAATTAGATAAAATGGGCAAAATATATGCGCGATAAATTGTATAATAAAGTAATTTATTTGATGTCATCAAATATCCCCCCACATGAATATCCTACTTGTCCTCTAGTAGACTTTTTTTATCTTTTTTTTTTTTTTTTTTTTTTTTTTTTTTTTTTTTTTTTATTGTTTTTTTTTTTAAGAAAAAGTTTTTCAGTTTATGAATATGTGTCCTAACCGAAGTTGAGGATTTTCCATTTAAGCATCATTTTGTCCTAATCACCTGTACATAACCAAGCTCCTCACGAAATATGAAAACACTCAGATCACTCAACTAATCTAGGGTGCAACATTTAATTGGTACGCTCAATTGCTCGGTCGTGATTAGTTTTCTATCATAAGCTTGGCAAGGATACACATCTCCACCGCTAGAGCTAAAAAGGAACAAGTCAAAAGATAAATTGGGTTAAGAAGGCTTAAGGTTGATCATTCAACAATCTTTCACCATAAGTACCACACCAACAAGGCAGCTGAATCGTACATACACGGCCGTAACGACAGAATAGACATGTACAATTCGATCACATCCCCGTTCGTGTTTAACTAGCGGTTAGGATGAAGAACGATATAGGGTAGGGAGCTTCTAACTTTCACCGAAAGTCGTCATCCAACAAGGCAACTGAGACATGCATACATGGCCGTAATGACGGAATAGACATGCATGCTCGTACACATCCTTGTTCGAGTAGATCTTAAGGTTAGTTGCTAGGAAAGGGAAGTAAATGGTTGTTAAACAAAATTTTCAAAACAAATAGATTAAAGCCAACAAATAAGGTACGTAGTTGCTAGTAACTTTCCCCGATCGTTCCACGATAAAGACTCGAACATATAGACAAACGCCTCGATCATAGAAATGACAAAGACAACCTAAGTTGGCGTTCCTATAACGGTCAACTTCCTTTACATCCCGCTCTTTACATACTTTTACAGACTAATTGGTGATATCGGCCACTTCTTACAAGACTTTACATCTTTGATTTTTGTAATGTATCAACGAATAATCGATCCTTCCAAGTAAGTCCTTCATTATAAACTTCTTTTGAACCGACTATTTTTCTTCCTTCTCTTTTTTGCTGCTTTTTTTCTATTTTTCCATTTTTTCATACACCATAAATCTCGGTGTAATTTCACCGTCTTCACTATCATAATTCATCCGGATAATTTTTTTTCTTGTAACGCTTCTTCTTCGGACATGATTCATAATCGCGAAAGTAGCAAACCACACGAGCTGCATATTTTTCCCATTGCATTGTGCAATTTCCCGACCATTACAGAGATTGAAAAGTTTCACTTTGAGGCAGGAAATACAAAACT
>BQNB010213476.1:0-10059 GCA_026074375.1 Tanacetum coccineum
ATCGTGAACTGAGAAGGAAAGAGGATAATTTTGGAGGAAAAAAGCTTTTATATTTGACCAAAATGTCCTTTTAGTGTAAATATCATGTTTTGATCTTGGTCGATAGATGAATGTAGATTGGATGGCTTTGATCTTGCCATTTGATCTTTGAAAAGAATGTGTTCTACATGGATCTCACCTCAAAATCATATATGATTTGTGATTCCGCCGAACTTTTTTTCAATTTTGTTTCAGTCACGAATTGCGAAAATCATATATGAGTCGTATGACGAATCATATATGATTTAATAAAATCATATATGATTCGTATAACGAATCATATATGATTTCATAAAATCATATATGATTTCATAAATCATATATGATTTCATAAAATCGTATATGACTTCATAAAATCATTAAAAAAAGTTCGTCGAAAGTACATAGTGTCGCCCCTTTATCGAAAGATAATTTAATTCTCGTCGCGATGGTATGTTTTGTTTTGCGTAACAATTAACAGTATGTGAGATATTTAATTTAAAAAAAAAAGATGGAAAGTGGGTTTTTTTATTTTTGATGAAAAAATGAGTGGCTAGGATTGGTTCCTTGGGTTTATGACAAAAATTGGGTCTATATTGAACTTTTGGCGTAGTAATAAAGATTGGCATATAATATACGTTGCGTGTTTAATTAATATATAGAATCTTGACAGGTATAATGATGATAAAAACGATGGGTTTGAAATTTAAACTGAAAAATAATAAAGATTGGCATGTAATATACGGTTAATTGGTTGAAAATATATTATATTTGTTACCTTTTGTCATTGTGTGTAGAGTTTTTTTTAATGTAGTTATAACACTAACCTTTTGAATTCCTGCTGTTGTGTGTACTGACTGATCGGGTGAGCATGTACCGTTTGTCTATAACAAAGTCATGTGACAACGTTAGTCCATTTAGTCAACGAAAGTTTGCAACGTTAGTCTATTATACTAACGGCCGTTTGAAATTAAATCAAAATTTTGTTTTTATAAAAAAACTCTTTTCTAATCATCTTTAAAATTTATACACGTTTTATTACATACATTTTTATACACGTTTTTATATAGATTTTATTATACATTTTTATATAAGTTTTTATGCATGTTTTTATACACGTTTTATTACACAAATTTTATTATACATTTTTATATAAATTTTATACACATTTTATTACACACATTTTTATACACGTTTTTATATAGATTTTATTATACATTTTTATATAAGTTTTTATGCAAGTTTTTATACACGTTTTATTACACAAATTTTATTATACATTTTTATATAAATTTTATGCACATTTTTATACACATTTTATTACACACATTTTTATACACGTTTTTATATAAGTTTTATTATACATTTTTATATTTATGCACGATTTTATATACACAGTTTTATAGACGTGTTTATACATGGTTTTATTATACATTTTTATATAAGTTTTTATGCACATTTTTATACGCGTATAGAAACGTGTATAAAATCTTGTAAAAAATGTATAAAACCGTGTCTAGAGCCATGTATAAAAACGTGCATAAAAATGTATATATAATAACGTGTAAACAAAACGTGTATAAAAGCGTGCATAAAACGTAAATAAAAATGTATAATAAAACATATATAAAAACGTGTATAAAAATGTGTGTAATGAAACCTGTATAAAAACTTATATAAAAATGTATAATAAAACCGTGTATACAAATGTGTGTAATAAAACGTGTATAAAACCGTGCATTAAAACTTATATAAAAATGTATAATAAAACATATATAAAAATGTGTGTAATAAAACGTGCATAAAACTTATATAAAAATATATAAGAAAGCGTATATAAAAACATCTGTAATAATACATGCATAAAAACTTATATATAAATGTATAATAAAACTTATATAAAAACGTGTGTAAAAATGTGTTTAGTAAAACGTGCATAAAAACTTATATAACCCAGTATAATAAAACATATATATAAATGTGTGTAATAAAACGTGTATAAAAACAAATTTTGAGTTAATTTCAAACGACCATTAGTATTAAGGACTAACATTGCAAACTTTCGTTGGCTAAATGGACAAACGTTGCCACATGATGTCATTATGGACTAACGGCACCTGCTTACCCGGTCACTCAATACACACAATAGGAGGAATTCAAAAAGTTGGTGTTTTAACTGCTAAAAAGAAAAAACGCTACACACAATGACAAAAAATAACAAATATAACACATTTTCAACCAACTAACCCTATAATATATGTTGCGTGTTTAATTAACATATACAATCTTGACAATGATATTGATGATAAAAACGATGGGTTTGAAATTTAAGATGAAAAATTCAGGGTATATCATTGTAAAGAAGACCACTGAAAGATTATGAAGCCGTGCAAAAAACTTGATAATCATCTTACTTGATGAGAGAAATGATACTCCTTTATGCAAGTACTAAAAGAGAATCTTATGGGTTAGAGAGGTGGGTGCAATGAGTTATAAGTGCACGTTATAAGCGGTATCACATCATCTTATACCCTATAACATTCTCACAAATCTTGAAACATATCACACCCCTCTTTCAACTATATCATGTTATAAGCATTAGCGAGTCCGAGTTTTTATTTTTATTTTTTATTTTCTTTGATACAAACATATTTCATTTTATACATTTAAACTAAATTATAAACAGTTTAGGAACTGAAAAAAATAACCTACAGACTAACATTGTAAACATAACACTGACTAATTATAAGGTGTAAGGAAAACCTTCAAACAGACTAACTCTGTAAACATACATAACAAAAAGGTTTAGGGGAGGCGGCTCAAGGGGGCTCAACGTAGCCACCTAGGTCTGAGGATCAGACACGATCCGATACCATGTTAGACTACTTTGAAAGTATGACATGATTACCTTTTGTTAACAAAGGTTTTAGGTAACTCAGAAAGCCAGGATGTATCGTTTTGATCAATGCTGAATAGAGTTATAGGGTGTTTGGGTTGCTTATTTAACTTATCAGCTTATATTTTATAGAAAATGAACAGTATTGAGTTTGAGCATAAGACAAGGTATCTTCTTATATTAGTCACATAAAAATAAATAGGTTGGTGCCTGCATTTTTTTCTAGCATATGTGCAGTCCAAAGTAAGCAATCCCAGACGTACACGAATTATATACTCTAAAATAAGGTGATAAGTATCTGCATCTGAACATGATAAACTGCTGATTTTCTTTAAACCTAAGAGAGACGGTAATGCCAGGAAATTCACTTTAATAAATTTTAACCACTTGATAATGGTCCGACAATAATCTATGCATATATGGATTGTATGGAATATGAAACCATCTAAACCACATTACAAACTATACTAAAAGGTGTAACATCATAAGGTTAGTTCCATCACAAACTATAGCTATAGCCTATAATTAGTCTGTTACCCAAAATAGAAATCAGAACAAAATTGGTTACCTTTTGTTATGCCAAAATTATCCTTATGCTAATCCTTGTGCTTAATATGTAGTATAATCAGTCGTGCCGCTCAATAACGGGTCGCCCATCGCTATCACACCAGAAAAAACCTCAGCTCATACTACAGTGACGCCAAGACCACTTTCACCTTGGTTTATGTACATTAAATTCTGTTTACTATCTCTAAATTCCTGAATTATGTAGGACTAGAGGTAATGGGTCAAACGGGTTGAAATAGGTCACTTCCAGTGGGTTGTGTTTTTGGGGGTATTTCCTATTTGTTTATAGATGGTTAATTTGTGAAATATTGTTCCAAAACAATAATTATAATAATAATCTAAATTCTGAATTATCATTTTATGAAAAAGCTACCCTTTCATCCCAGTGATCCGTTACCCTTTTAACTATTCTTTTATGCGACTCTTTTGAGATTAAAGAACACAAATAGATCCATTTGTAAGGCAATTGTGTCAAAATTGAATCAAAGCTAATGATCAGTTTTTGTTTTTTTCTTGTAGGTACGAAAGCTTAAAGCCTCTGAGTTCTCCTACTTCTTCCAAGTAGTAACTTTTTCCATATACAAAACCAATTGGATCAGGTGTTTTAAGGTATTTCACATTTTTTTGAAGCCTTTGCGACGCCATGGCGCGCCTTTTAGAACCATGCTAATAACCCATAAGCTGTTTATAAAACCCTAAGCCTAAGCTCAAAACATAAGCTTAGACAAACAATCCCTCGTGCTTATATTTTTTTTGGGTGAACATAGTTTCCGGCCAAAACCTTTTGGTAATCCACCACCACATATAATGAAACACAGTAAAGCCCTCCCTGTTCATGAGGGTGCAACACCACTTGGGTTGTTTGCATCCGGCATGAACTCATGAAGTGAACTTGAGAGGTTTGTAGTGATGATGTTACAACTTTGGCAGTAGGCTAGCCCTGAGTGCTTGAAATCGATCCTAGGATCTTACGATTTTACGATACTGCAAAGCAAAAACGATCCGGATCCTACATAGGATCTTTACATGCTTAGGATCTTATAGGATCCCGATCTTGACCATAGGATCTTAAGATCTTCTCCGATCCGATCTTACTTTTCTCGAACCGCAAACTAAAAAACTACAAATTTATGGGTTGTGTTTCGTAGAATTTAAAAAACAACATGTTAATTTTCTTAAACATTTCATAATCATAATTTATGACAACATTTCTGTGAAACATTCATATAATTTTATGTTTATGATATAGAATAATTTGTAGATTTGTATAATATTACACAGATTATTAAGACAATGACATTATAGTAGGATCTTACGATCCCGATCCAACTTTACGATCTCGATCTTGCAAAGACGAAAATGATCCTGGGTAGGATCCCGATCTTGAAAACCTTGCAAACAACCCTTGTTATTGATCGTACTTTAATAACCGATTCAAATACCTGGTGGTATTACGTTTGAATAAGTTAACTAAAGTAATAGGAATATAAACTAATGAATAGTTTATATATATACGAATTTGGTTTTGCCTTGTAATTACCAGAAAAGACAAAAGCCCTTTATGGGTTGATCCTACCAATCGATGGAATAAAAATTAGGCAGCTAACCAATTTTAGTTTAGGGAATAATGTGTGTGTGTCGTATGTTTTCCTTGTGGGACGTACGATTTGGTTTTGATGTGTGTTATCAATTTTTTTTTAATTATGAGGGGTAGGGGTGGGTGGTTTATATAGGCACCAAACCCTAGTTCTAGATAAACTAGGACTCCTCATAATTCTTATCAAAATACAACTTTTATCCCTTATCTTTAAAATTGATCCTAAAACCCCCTTTTAGAAGCTTATAGGGCCGGCCACAATAGAACCCCCATAAGGTTTGGGTTTTGTCAATTTTAGTCCATTCGGTTCATATTTAAATAGTTGTTAAGTTAGTTATAAAATCATAACAGTAACTAACGGTTATTTAAAACTATTACGTGAAACATATTAAACCTTTAATAATAAATAGATATATATTAAATGTTTAATAAACATACTTTTCGTGTCTTAACGTGTGTGTCCCCAATAAGCTCACGTATTTCCGGTCGTATAACATACGTATCTGACTCCCACATCCCAACACATTCAACCCATAAAGTTGAATTTGAAACAATTAACGCAGTTAAATCTTTGTACGTGTGAGTAAACGAGAAACTCATATACAATGTAATTTGATCAATTAGTTACAAAATAGTTTACTTTTAAGGCTGGTTACAATGGTAACTATCACCATCACCTCAACGTCAGTGTACATCATCATTATGCACATCACCACTATCATCACGTTCAATGGTTATCACCATTAAAAATATTCATTTTATCACCTTCAAAAGAACTCATTTAAGTTTTTTTTTTAATTTTAAAAATCAGTGATTAATTTTAGTATCAGGGGCGGAGCCAGAAAGTTACGGTCGAAGGGACAAAGTTTGATAATATTTGGAAACTACACTAAGAATTGGTTGGTTAAGGGGGCAAATTACAAAAATAACAAGATATTTTTGAAAATTTACGCTACAATTTTTTTGCTAGAGAGGCATTTGACCACCTGGCCCCCTTTGTCTCCGCCACTGATCAGTGGTTGTTATGGATACAGAATTGTTAAGAAAAAACTTTTGTAATAAATGTTACGGAGTACAACGTAGTATCCATAGGAAAATTTTTGGATCTACTAATAGGATTTAAAAATAAAAAGGAAGGTCCGTAGAGGTTGCCTATATATACATAATAATACATACAAGCATCAGTTGGTACTACTCTCTGTTTTAATTAAATAAATTTCTTTCTTCCTTCACATCCTTTGGTAACGCAAACACCCTTTCATAAAACAGAATCATAATGTCTTCACCCAATCACGACGACCTTGCTCACCTAAAAATCCCCCTTGAAGATATACTATCCGCCACCAACAACTTTGATGAAGAAAATGTCATTGAAACAGCTGATTTCGGAAATGTTTACAAGGGACAGCTCTCGTGGTCCGGTGAGTTGATTAATATCAATGCTCGGAGGATAAATAAAGAAAGGAAGGAAGCAGAACAAAAGTTTTGGATGGAGATTTCCATGCTTGCGAGTCTCAAGCATAAGAATCTGGTTTCTCTTGTTGGGTTTTGTGATGAAAATGATGAGAAGGTCATCATTAACATGAATGAGACTAGGGGCTGGCTCGACACCTATCTAAGTGACCCGATGTCCTTGACATGGGTCCGAAGATTGAAGATATGTGTAGGTCTTGCGCATGCTTTAAGCTACATTCATCATGACGAGCCACGCGATTTCAGCGTAATACACCGGAACATCGATAGTTTAACAGTTCAATTGAATAATGACTGGGAACCCAAGTTATCCAATTTTGAACGTTCCATGAAGATCAAAGCATCTAAAAGGCACAATTCTTTCGATAATGGTGCATGTATTTATACACCTGGGTATGTAGACTCAACATTTTCAAAGGCTTACACCGTGAACTACAAGTCAGATATGTACTCTTTTGGGATAGTATTGTTTGAACTGCTCTGTGGTAGAAAATCAATAATCGACAGCGACGGGACAAGTATTTGGCTTAAGATGGCCGTTTCCCATTCTAGAGAAGAAAAGACTCGATGAAATAATGATTGGGATTCTTTGGAAAACTAATGGACTCTCAATCATTTAACTTTTTGAGGAAATGCATATGACTGTCTTAAATGAAGAACGAATTCGAAACGACCCAGATATTTGATGAGATCTCATCGAGGACTTGAGCAGCGTTGGAAATTCATTTTGGAACATCAAATAGAATGTAAGTCGGTTTTCTCTCTTCTATCTATCTATCATAATAGCTAATCTAGATCTGTTTGAGTATAAGCACCCTCACTCCATCAGTTTGCACTTCTTCTACACCCCATAAATCTGATTTTACATAACTAATAGCCCTATGATTCATGTCTTCTTCCATTGCTGGACGTTACTATGCATGAATCCCCATATATGCATTGCTAACAAAACTCAAGTGAAGGATTCTCAAGGTGACCAAAGAGACCATTTTTGCTTAACTCTTATATCCCTCTTTCGCTTACACGCATGCATTAAGGTTAATAAGTTTATATTTGATCAACTTTTAGTCATTGATCAATAAATAATTGATAGTGAGAATTTTATACAATTATCCAAGCTTTGTAATCATTTTTGACACATGAAGTGTATGATAAAAACAGTTTACATATTTTTATGGGTTATATATAAACCAATCTTTTAATTTATTTAAATTAACAATGAATTACTATAAAAACAACGGCTAGCAACTAGCTTAAAGCACAAAAAACGCAGGTGTTGTGATTTGAACTTCGGTGAAAACCATGGGTGTCCTTGGGAGGGTGTTACCACATGTGAGAGATTTTACGTTCGAGTCTCTTCGTGGGGTTTTTCTTCAAGGCGGAATCTGTGGGGTTCTGCCCCATAGATACGTCGGTTTGAGGCTGTCAGGGATTACCTTTTGGGTATGTACTGTTGAATCAAATCACTAATTATTATTCGAGGCTCTCAAGGGTAAGTACTGCGGAATTGAATAACCAACTTAATTACAGTACTAACTCGCCGTTCCAAAAAAAATTAGCACATATTTATTGTTTTTACACTTAAAGGCAAAACGATAAAGGTGAGACCTTTTAGTACTTGCTAACCCGTATCTTTAAAAAAAAGTATACATGTTTTGTACATAATTTGAATTTAACATTAAAAGTTGTTAGCCATAAAAATTTCTTATTTTTCATCTATTGCTCACGATGGCTAAACTAAAGAATCTGATTGGTCATAGATTGTTCTAATTTTTTCGATTGCTACATCAATTGGTTAGCTATTATTAATTCTTTTATACCAATACATGACATGTATATACTTAATGTATTGACCACATTGTACTTAAATCGTATGCGCAAGGACTATTGACATTTTGTTCAAAGGTAGGAGCAAATTTAAAATATTGTTGTATTACTTTTGACAAAATTGTAGTGAAGGTGTAAGATGTGTGACTGATTTCACTTCAAAGTTTCCTGTCAATAAAAATTGCACCATCCAGATGTCAATTGTTTTTGGATAAAAGGATATTTACCACCGTATATTCTTATAAACATATAATTGGGATTTTTGAATGAGCTATAGTGGTAAATATGTCTTAAACAAGGTTCAGGAATTTCAACAAACACTTTGTAGTAAAAAAAGAATAACATGTAAAAAGAATAATAGACCTGCAAATGATACTAAGCCTAAGAATAACATGTTATAAGCGTAAATTTATGTAACAAGATGTTAGTAACGTAATT
Organism: Tanacetum coccineum; assembly: GCA_026074375.1. Lineage (NCBI taxonomy): Eukaryota > Viridiplantae > Streptophyta > Magnoliopsida > Asterales > Asteraceae > Tanacetum > Tanacetum coccineum. The sequence continues at coordinate 8,817 of BQNB010213476.1, forward strand.
GGCGATCACTTTGTGTTAATTAACTTGTGTATTATTTAAACATCCTTTTCTAAACATACTCCCTTTTTATAACTTGTGAAAAACAGATAATGTCATCACCCAATGATTTTGCTCACTTAAAAATCCCAATTGAGGACATACTATCCGCAACCAACAACTTCGCTGACGAAAATGTCATCGAAACAGCTGATTTTGGAAATATTTACAAGGGGCAGTTCTTGTGGTCCGGTGAGTTGATTAATATCTCTGCTCGGAGGATAAAGACACAAAGGAAGCAAGCAGAACAAGAGTTTTGGATGGAGATTTCCATGCTTGCAAGTCTCAAACATAAGAATTTGGTTTCTCTTGTTGGGTTTTGTGATGAAAATGATGAGAAGGTCATCATTAACATGAATGAGACCAGGGGCTGGCTCGAGAGCTATCTAAGTGACCCGATGTCGTTGACATGGGTCCGAAGATTGGAGATATGTGTAGGTCTTGCGCATGCTTTAAGCTACATTCATCATGACGAGCCACGCGATTTTAGTGTAATACACCGGGACATCCGCAGCTTCACAATTCAATTGAATGATGACTGGGAACCCAAGTTATCTAATTTTGAACGTTCCATGAAGATTGAAGCATCTGAAAGGCACCATTCTTTCCATACCAATACACTTGAGTATACGAATGGGTATGGAGACCCAACATATTTAGAGACTAAAAATGTGAACCATAAGTCAGATATCTACTCCTATGGGATAGTATTGTGTGAAGTACTATGCTGTAGGAGATCAGTAATTGACGATCAAGTTAATAAGTATTTGGCTCCGCTGGCCATTACCCATTATAAAGAGAAGAAACTAAATGAAATAATTGATTGGGACCTATGGCAACAAATGGACTCTCAATCACTCGACATTTTCGCGGAAATAGCTTATGACTGCTTAAATGAAGAACGATCACAACGCCCAAATATAGATGAGATTGTCACGAGACTTGAAAAAGCGTTGGAACTTCAATTAGAACATCAAAATGCTGTAAGTCGGTTTTCTCTCTTCCATCTATCTATCGTAATAGCTAATCTATATCTGTACTGTTTGCGGTTTAGTTGTGACCCCGTATATATGTCTGATTATACATAATTATACCTTTGATATCATGTCTTCTTCCATTGCTGGACCTCACTCTCTATATGAAATGCTAACAAAACTTGAGTTAACATTTTTCAAGTTGATCAAAGAGACTTTATGATTTCCTCAAT
>BQNB010213478.1:0-10059 GCA_026074375.1 Tanacetum coccineum
AGAACAAAATATAAAAGCAGTTTAACTTTGCGATTTAAGAACAAACTTTTGATTGCGATTTAAACTTTGCGATTTAATAACAAAACACAGGTTGTGGTTTAAATTCAAAATCATTTGCGGTTTAAGAACAATGCAGGTTTTGCGGTTGAAGAAAAAATTTGTGGTTTAACCATGCGATTTGAAACATAATCATGCGGTTTAAGATGTTTGCAATATATAGGTTATGCTGCCTAATTTTTTTGAAAATTTGCGATTTTAAGTAAACAGTTTCAAAATTTTGCGGTTTTAATCTAAAAAGTTTCACCTTTTGTGGTTTAAATTCAAAAGGGTCAAATAAGTTACGGTTTAATTACAAAGGGTTCTAAATTCATTTAGAAAGGTCAAAATTATTTTTTGGACTACAGAAACATATCATTCGGACTACCATGGACTGTAACAAGATTAAAAAGACTTTTACTAGGTTAATTTTGAACTTGGATTGTTAAAATGAAAAACTTATGTGAAAAATAAATATTTTTGTCATAAAGAATACAATCCAAGTTGTCTGTTGTTTCTTCAAATCAGAATTTTTTGAAATCAAAAATCTTTCTCATTAATAAGTGTTGAATTTTTGAAATCTCATATAACAATCACCACTGTACACTCGGGTATTTTTAATACTTTTACGTTTCTCCCGGAGAACGTCCACTGATGAACGGTGTATTGCACTAGTACTTGTACTATCTGTAGTATTACCAGGGCATCTTACTCTATCTGTGGTTACTTCAATTGGATTAACATTCACCACTGTGCACTCGGGTATTTTAATACTCTTGCGTTTCTCCTCGGAGAACGTCCACTGATGAACGATGTATTGCACTAGTACTTGTACTATCTGTAGTATTACCAAGGCATCTTAATCTATCTGTGGTTACTTCAATTGGATTAACATTCACCACTGTGCACTCGGGTATTTTAATACTCTTGCGTTCCTCCTCGGAGAACGTCCACTGATGAATGGTGTATTACACTAATACTTGAACTATATGTAGTATTACCAAGGCATCTTACTCTATTTGTGCTATTATATCATCAGTGGTTACTTCAATTGTATAAACACTCACTACTGTGCACTTGGGTATTTTAATACTCTTGTGTTTCTCTTCGGAGTACGTCCACTAATGAAAGGCGTATCATACTAGCACTTGTAATATATGTGATATTACTAAGGTATCTTACCCTTTTTGTGTAGTGTTTTCGAGGCATCTTATCTCACTTGAGATATTTACAAAATCACTAATAGTCATGACATGGTTAGGTCTTATAAACTCTCTTGCTACCTTGGAATAGTTATTGACTAAGAGTTGTTGATAAATCAGGATGGTTATTAGGGCTAGTTATCACCTAAAAACTGATAATGCATCCCTTTACCAAATCAGTGTATCTTCTAGACTTAAGGTTAATGATTACTAAAAGGAAATCTCACCAAGACAACTTGCTTTTAAGACTACCTTGAAATAGTTGTTGACTAAGAGTTGTCGATAAATTAGGATGGTTATTAGGGCTAGTTGTCACCTAAAAACTGATGATCTATCCCTTTAACAAATCAGTGTATATTTTGGGCTCAAGGTTAATAATTACTAAAAGGAAATCTTACTCTCATGCGAATCAAATGCTTTCTAAAAGTTTTCCAATGATTCAAAATATGTTATTTCTCTAAAGGATTGTAAGATGAACACTTTTAGCATGATAAATATCAACAATCTCATACACCTTCTATATTTTTTATTTTGTAGAAATATTATCTAAAGTTTTTTGGTAAGGATAAACTAATAACAGAACGAGAGAGAAAAAAAACATACGTAAAAAAGCAAATGAGTGTATGTTCAAAAAAGATATGCAAGAACATACAAAAGATATAAAAAGAATAAAATGAACGACATGTGTCAGAAAAAGCAAGTAATAGGCACATGAGAAAGAAAATGAGAAAAATATGGACAAAAAGAAACGCAGTCCATATAAAACAGTCAGAGTGGAAAGGGACAAAAATGTTAAATAAATGCTTAAGTTTGTATTCGTGTGACACTAACTCCTTGAAATCTTTGTCTCGGTATCTCAAATGTCTCAAAAACAACCAATGAGAAGTGAAGAGGAGTTGTGCCCCCACCAACAAGAGATTTGTTCCTAATAAAAGAAACGTGAGGATTAATCCAGATGTAACACAAGATGAGCCTCTATTTGAAATCAGTCTGGAAATTTTCAAGCAAAACACAATCTATAACGCAATAACTCTCACAACTAAGGTTCTTAAGATCTACATGCAACAATTCTGGGACACTGATTCCAAGAATGCAAAGAATGACAAATACTACTTCATATTGGATTGCCAACGCTTTAAAATTGGAGCTGAATTATTTCGTAAAGCTTTGTAAATCTTACCAAGAGAACCCAACAAATAGTTTTTTCCACCACTGGTCCAAGAAGAACTTGTTAGCTTCATCAAGAAGTTGGGGTATGCAGATCCTCTTACAACAGTTTCTCAAGTGGTGGTAAACAAACTTCATCAACCTTGGGGAACAATTTTAAGCATTCTTAACAAGAGCTTAACTAGGAAGGACTCAGGGATTAATAAAGCAAGGGAACCAATTGTGCAAGTTCTATAAGGAATAGTCAATTCTACAAATGTTGACTTTGCTGAGCTCTTATGAGAAGATTTTTGATTTCAAATCAACAAAAGAAAGAACACACCCACTAAGCATGAAACAATACCTTACCCCAGATTCACTAAACTCATCATATAATATCTTCTATCAAAAAATCCCAACCTCAACAGACGTTTAGATTCAACACCACACAATGTCAGTGAAGAAGCGCGTTTAGAGAAGTTGAAGTATGTTGCAAAGGGAGAACCAAGAGGCAAGCGGACTTTTGGAATGCCAATTCCAGAGTCTATGATGAGTAGGGAGATCAAGGAATCTAATGCTTACATAAACTATCTGGCTAAATACCCACATGCTCAATCTAGTACTCCCACTCAAGGACGGGGTCGAGGTAAAGGGTATATGAGAAAAGGTGATATTGAGGTTATCCTAAGTCTAAGAAGCAGAAAGATGAAGTTCCAAGACATTCCAGAACAATAACATATGCTGATAATCTGTTGGAGGATCAAGGCCAAGCTCTTGATTATGCTATACTCGTCAATCAGGAAGAAAACCAGCAAAGAGAAATGGAACTAAGAAGCAAACAAAGGCATGCTAGAATTGTGCTAGAGAAACAAGTCAACAAAGAAGTAGATAAAGGGTACAAACACATAAAGGTAAAAATCAAAGCTCAGGAAAAACTCTCACATAAATCTCAGCTACTGTTGAACTTGAAGAAAAAAAGAAAAGAAAACAAGGAGCAAAGGATTCTAGACGAAATCAGAAAGGCTCCAAGAGAAGGCTCAAGTGTAGCACCAGAGTCTCCTAATCATATAGTGACTCGTCTGATAATTCTGATGATGACATGATTTAAAGTGATAGAGATTCTAATCATAGAGCTGAACATGACAAGTCTGATTATGAAAGTGCTAACTCTGATAAAGATGATTCTAACAAAGATTCTGATAAAGATCAGGCTGCAGATTTTGTGATTCGTCCACATGCCAAGGAACCAGAATTAAAACAATCAGAACCTCAACTTCACAATCCCAGTGTAATTGTCACTTCTTTTAACAACGTAAACCGGTATTTAGTTGACCTTACTGATGTTCAAATGTCCGAGCTGCTGAACCAGCCTTCATACACTCAGACTACAATAGTAACGGTTACTCCAGTCCTTGACACGATTTATGAGACTCAAGATGAAACTCCACCAGCTACACCATCAACAAAGGCAAAGAAAATGTGAGCATAAACACTTCTGCAAAAGGCAATTAAGAAGAAAAACGATTGGAAGAAGGCTGTCAAGCAAAGGCTGGATGATCATGAGCAAATATTGAATGCTTTATCTCAAGTTAATCAGGATGACACCACCAAGAAATCCGTTCAAACAAATGTTGTAAAAGAGTTCAAGACTCAAGTGCCAAAGCTTCTTCCTAAAGTTATCTCTGATTTTGTTCAACCTCGACTAGAAAGAATGGTACTTGATGTAATAAAGAAGAATCCGGTCAATCCATTACAGTCCACTTCTACACCAACTGTTGATCCGACATAGTATAAGCTGAAACATCAGTTGTATGAAAAGATGTTCAAAACAGCTGCATATCTGCAACATAACAAACATCGTGCTCTATATAATGATATACAAGAATCTATGCAAGTTGATGATATTTAAGCATAATTCGGATTAGCAAGGACCTCTATAAAGAAACGATCTCAAGATGATCAGGATCCTCCTAAAAATCATAAGGGGGGGGGGGAATATGAAGAGGCGAAAAAGTGCAGGTGGGTCTTCATCAAAGAAAGGAAAAGCTCAAGATGACTCTCCACACTATGGAAGAGGTGATGATGCTGAAGAACCAAGACAGGTCGAAGAGCAAGAGAACAAAATACAATCTACTATACCTAATACACATAACCCTGCTTGGTTTCAAAAAACAGCAAAAGTACTTCTAGAATAAAGCTGGTTTAATGAGCTTGTTGATGCTGAGGAAGAACCAGAGGAACACGAGCTTCTTAATGGCTAAGTAGTCATGTTTGGCAAATGTATGAAGAAATTCCTCAACAAAGACAAGATCACGAAAGAAGCCTTGGAAGGTCCAGCATTTGAGCTCCTACAGAAGCGGTTCAAGAATAGTGTCGACCTAGAGTACAACTGGGAGCAGTGCCATCTTGCTTTGACTAATAAGATTGATTGGGCTAATCCTGAAGGTCATAGATCTCATGCTGATCTGAGCAAACCATTACCCTTAGTAGGACCTCCTGGTAGAAAGACAATCCCAATAAGCTACTTTTTCAATCGTGATTACTTGAAGTATGGAAATGTAGAAAAGAAGTATGATCTCTCAGTGACAAAGATCAAGGCTGCCAGATATGAACAAGAAGGGATTGAAGAAATGATTCTGTATCTCTGGAGCCCAAGCATTCAAAATTAAAATAGAGATGCTGAGTTAGGGATTCACCACCAGGATGAACACCGTTAATGGTTCAAAGGAAACATCGGGCATAAGTCACGTCATGAAGTCTACTCAAAGCTCAACATCATCAGCGTGCAGAGCATCAAAGTTAACAAGAAGTGTGGATATGCTTATCTGGAGGAGATAGTGGTTAAAAGGATAGGTGAGAAGGAGTATATGTTTGCAGAGGCCGACTTCCTACATTTGAACCAGAACGACATTGAGGACTTATTCTTGCTCAAGATTCAGAACATGATTCATAACATCAATGGTGTGAACGAATTTGATTTGATTAATGCTCTTCAACTCTATATCCGAAGAATAGTGATCAGGAAAAGAGTAGAAGAAGTTTAGCTGGGAGTCAAAAGCTATCAGACAAAGCTCAATCTGACCAAGCCATAGTTTATGGAAGGATGTCTCCATCAGAAAGTGTTGTATACTATCATGAGTCATCCTATAGGCGTTGTGTACGAATGAACTAACAACAGAAAATGGTTGTTGAGAGCTGATGAGATTCACACATTCAGTGATGGTACGCTCAACAAAGTCTACAGCAAGCTTGAAGTGATTATGAGAAATAACAAGCTGGGCTTCAAAAATAAAGGAATGGAAGACTACAAATGGTCAAACAGGAACAAAGAAAGGACTCAGAAGTTCATGGAAAAGATTGAGAAGACGCTCAAGGAAAGAATAAGATTTAAAAGGCTCTAGTTCTTTGTTGGTGGAAGAAGAAACAAGACCGACTACCGATTGTTAGTTAGGCCTGAGTGACATCCCCTTAGGGGGAGATTGTTAGGAATCCAAAAGTGTACGTCACTCACGGCTATTTACCTTGTAATGTGAAGTCTTGTTATTTACATTATTACGTATTATGTAACTCGGATCCCTTCCCTAGGTTAACCATATACACATTCCTTTCCCTATAAAAGGAAGGTTAGATGGAAGGGTGAAGGGTGGTGAAACATTAGCAATCTAATCTATCTTTCTTTCTCTCCTCTCCTCTCTCTCTCTCTAGTTTCACCCACTCTCCTCTCTCTCTCTCTCTCTAAAACTCTAAATACATCTTATGTGTGGAATGAATAGTAATTGTTTGAATACTACAATTGGCATTTTGCATAGTTAGTGTCTTATCTATGATGGTAAAATATAAACCATTAATGTGATAAATGTAACTCCAAAAGTGTTGATGACAGAACTATGGACTTACGTTGTGAAACTTCTTCCCTATTTATAAAACAGTTCAAAGTTGAAGGGATGCATGTGATTTGCACTATTGATATCATCAATGACGTCAAATATATACAGGTTTTGAAGGTGTGGGATATATTAGCTTTAGAGGAGATACCGAAACTCTCAAAACGACTTGAGAGTGTATATTCGGCATACACATATGATTTTATTAATAAGTGGACAAAAAAATGTTTAAAGGGGCTATGTTTATGTGTTAGCTACTGAGTCTTAGTTTTAAGGTAGGGATTGTATTATAAGTGTTTAATTACGTTTTTGTTATCATCTTCAGGAGCTTGGAAGTTCCTAGGATTTAGCGCACATACAACCCTCTAACATTTCCTTTTGAGGCGGTTTTGTTGCGGTTGGTCAGTGGCCCGGGGATAATACTCTTAGTATGGCATCATTTCCTTTTTGTTCTGTGGAGTTTTTTTTATTCAGATCTCCGCAGTTTGTTGATTTACTTTGTCTATCTGGATTTCGCATTATTGAGTGCAAGAGTTTAATGGATTTTGAAAACTCCGTTTTCTACTATCAAGTTGGCAGGAAAGAAACTCGACTGCTTAGATAAAGTGGGGAAATATATTGTCGTATGCGATTGTGTTGGCTACATGATTGTGTTTAAAGTTTCTGAATCTTTAGGCTAAAATAAAAACAAGACAAACACTCTAAAAAATTATATAAACCATTGATCTATACACGAAATGAGACTAAACACATTTCCGACAAATGGTATACACAAAAACAAACAAAAAAATCCCGTCGCAACGGACGGACACCGAACCGCTCGTTTTTATCAATTCACACAATAAAAAATGAAGTTTAAATATGTGTTATATAGTAGATGGTGTGAATGAATATTTAGAAACTAATAATGTTGTTCAATAAAAACAAAATCTCCGGTATTTTTATAATTAACATTCATAAAATGTTCCCATGCATGACATAATCGAAAAAGTTGTTAAATACTAGTAGTTGCTTTAAGAAAGGAAAGTTCAATGTAACTCAAAAAGTTTTAAATACCCGATGAATTAATTCTAGCCATCTATTTTTTCCATCAAACTAAAAAAACTTACTTTCATCATTTAAAAAAAAATTAATTATCTCACAAACCGTTAATCGTTACGCAAAACGAATCATACCGTCACGGTGATAATTAAATCATCTTTTTATAGAGGGACACTTCTATATACTTTCGACCAACTTTTTTAAAGATTTTTTATACTTGAAAAATCACATTTGATTTATAAAATCAGAGTTGATTTGTTAATTTAAAAATCGCATGTGATTTATGAAAATCACATATGATTTTTGAAATCACACGTGATTTTTAAAGAACAAATCACATGTGATTTTTCCAGTCGCAAATTCTAACACTATTTTTTTTTTAAAGTTCGTCGAAAGTATATCGATGTGAACGTTTACTGAAAGATAAAAAAATTTACCGTCGGGTTGGTGTATTTTTGTCGCTTAACGATTTATTGTTTGCAACATATTTTATTTTTATAAAGAAAGAGGTAAAAATTGGATTTTTTTAAATGAAAAATAATTACTCCCTCCGTCCCAAAATTATTGTCCCCCGACAAAAAACACACAGTTTAAGAAAAGTGCATTTATTACTGCTTTCTCTTTCTTACTTTTTGACAGAAAGACAGTTTTACCCTTAGCTATTTAATTAAAGTCTTCTTTAAAGTTTGTAATAATAATTTCAAACAAGAGTAATATAGTAAACTTGATCAAACTTCCCTATCTATTTTTAGTAGTGGACAATTAAATTGGTACATCCCAAAAAGAAAACGTGGACAATAAAAATGGGACGGGGGGAGTATTAAGATTGGTTCATTAAGTCCTTAAACATTTTTGGATATATATATATATATATATATATATATATATATATATATATATATATATATATTAATCTCAACTCGTTTTAAAAATACAATTAAATGAATATAGTTCAAGAAAGATTGTTAAAGCATGTTGACATTGCCGAATATAGTTCAAGACACCTTAATAATTTACGTTTGAGGCATATTAGTAATTATGCATTATTTGAGAGTTTTAAATAAAATTACTTTCTCTTTTGTATATAGTACAAATAAATTATGCGAACACAAAATGGTAGATAAAAAAAAAATACTAAATAAAAAAAACAACAATAATAACTAGTTCCATACCCAATCAATATATATAATGTCTCCGGCCAACAATGAAATCACATTGAGCTGGACTCATAATGGTCCTTCATAATCATCATGTGATAAGTCGCACATGCATTGTGACCTGCCATGCCTAAGGCATCATCCATCATCGAATCACGCCACTCATTTCTCATCCCTTCGTTCAATCTCCGAATCACGTCACCGCGTACAAGTCCCGGTTTTGTATTTTCGTCCCAGTATCTCAAAAAGGCTGCAACCTTTTTGGGATCCATAGCTTTCCAGCAAACATCATTGTGTTCGAGCGGCACGGTGGCACAAGAATTCCATATTTCGGTTCGCGTAAATCCTGCTAAGCTGCTTATGTACTCCACCATGCCATCCAAAAGAACTGGCGGAGTTGCCCTATTTCCGTCCCATAGCAAAACCCTAGCCATGCCTTGTAGTACCGCCAATACAACGGCTCTATTGTTATTTGTACTTTCGATAAGTGATGGACTCAAACTGATCACATAATCATTGTGCTTTGGCGAATCAACAGATACAATACTAGGTATCTCTGTTGGAGCGAGTCTAAGAGTGACACTTGTAATAGTTTTCTTTTTGTGTTTGAAATTTTCATTAGGGTAGAGAACATTTTCAACAAACGTGCTTGTGTTCAAAACTATTCGTACGGCTTCATCATTTGATTCGTAGAAGAGTCGAAAACGTTTCCCAGACAGTGAAGACGTACCAGCATCATTTACAATGGTGATGGAAAAGCCTTTAGCTGCCTCATTGTTCGCCCAAATGGCAATTATTCCTATATATGATATTAGAAGTATGCGAAAAAGAATCCCAAAACGGTTTGATATAATGTTAGGAGACACTGATTTTGCTTCATATATAATGTTGGTTTCCGCGAGAGTGGTGGTGGCAGTGGTGCTGCTGGTGGTGCAGGTAGTTAAGAGAGATCGAAGGATGGGGTGGGACTCCATTTGTGAAAATGCAACGAAATTTACTAATGATGGGGTTGGTACACTATATGAGAATTCAAGTGCTTTCAAGTGTTCATATATATGTACTAGATAAAATGAAGTGTGATGGGGTTGGTACACTATATGAGAATTCAAGTGCTTTCAAGTGTGATGGTTTTTAAAACTCGTGGCCATATGTTTAGCCACACCATATCTCTAATACTATCATTAGTAAATAATTAAAGGTACATGTCATAAAGATACCAACCTACTTTATCCAATTTACCGACTTAATGATGCGGAAAATGACTATGAATTCTTACGAAGCATCATGTGAAGATTTAGGTAATACAACTATATATTCTCATGACTAAATCAAGTTAATGTCTTTTGTGTTTTCTTGAACAAATTCCAAAGAGAAACTAACTCCTAAATCAAATATATTACTATCATTTCTTGTAATAATGTCAATCAGTTTATTTACTAGCTCCTTGCTAGTGATTCTAATAAAGTCGCTGTTAAAAAAAAAGTTTATTTCCAAGAGAGTTAGACGGCATCTTCTTCTTTTGTTGTTTACGCATATTATTCATAGTCGATTTTACGTTCACTTAGGTCGCCTCGGCTTTATGCATACGAAATG